>NJET01000002.1:313845-407630 GCA_002591415.1 Ophiocordyceps australis | reverse complement strand
AGGAGAGGAGAAGAGGGGGAGAGAAGACGAGTTCACGATGCTTCAATCAACCAAGAGAGTTGGGTACCTACAGACTCGCCATTGTAGAAGACGTGGACATTTGGTTGAATCAAAACAAAATCTTGTCCCATGGACAACTTGCTGGGAATGGGCCACAGCGCATCGGCGGCTCTGGGCCCAAGCCCGGCGGCCACGACGAGAACTGCCTTGGCAAGCATTTTGGGCAGGATGAAGCAATGAGGGTTCAGCTTCACCTTTGCGCCAGTGTGGCCTGGCCCTCGATATTATGTGCGCATGTGTATGCATGCGTTATGTAAGGACATGTAGCCATCCATCATGACGCATTCCTTGGCCACCTAGCATCTAGTCAACGGCGGCAACGTTGCTCGCTGCTTCGTCTGTAATGTTCGGCTTACTGTAATAGTCTTGGACAAGACGAGACAAGACGCTAGCTTGCATGCATCACCGCCTCGTGCAGGCCGAAGCAGCCAGGGGCCAAGCCTCAGCTATTGGGATGCAAACATCCTCCTGTAGGATATACTGCATTGTTGCAGGTGGGAAAGTGGTTTTGTCTACCGGCGATTCGTCCTTACTACACTTTGGTAGATAGAGCTCTGCGGGTGAAGACGCGCTACTACAAGCCACTACAAGCCACTACAAGCCACTCCCCGCGTCTTCTCCTCCTTTCCCCCGCAGCGGGAAATCATGGCAACGGATGCAGCAAGTGAGTGGCTTTTTTTGGGGCACTGTTTGTCTTGGCGTTGCAGCAAAAATAGACATGGCCTTGCCTGGTAAGCTGCACCCCCAGGCTTCACTCATCACTACAGTGCCAAATTTGGCTCAGATCACAGTGTGGGTCTGTCTCTTCCCATGCGTCACGTGCCCAGCATTGGAATCCCGTCTCAACAACATCATCAATCAACTTGGCGCCAATCACGTGAATATTGTGGACCCTGCTTTTCCAACCTCAAGTCTTGGTCTCTGTCAAACCCTTTGACTCAACTACTACTTACCTAGCTGTGTTTTCTCTCGGACATTACCCTCGCCTAGCTACCGCCTCTCTAGATTACCTGGTTGCTCGCCTCCTATCCTAAAGCCTTGATTCGAAGCACCCCCAGATCCTGGCGCCACAATCTCTTTTTTGCGCAACTCATCTGGCTCAGAGACAGCCGCCAACTACACTCGACGGCCCGCCCCTCCGGGCGATTCCCTGCGACTTGCTCATCCTAGATACTCCAAAAAAGAAATGTCTGTCGAAATAAGTCTCAACACCCCCTTGGCTGATGCGCTTAACACTGCCATCAAGCCCAAGTTGGTCGAAGTAGGCTGGGGAACTGGGGGCTCCGACGACTCGGCTCTGGCTGAATATGTCATTTTGATGCTTGTCAATGGCAAAACTCAGGATCAAATTGCCGCGGAACTCTCTGGAGAGCTGCTCAGTTTGCCTGCAGACGACCCAGGGGTCCACGACTTTTCAAAATGGCTGTTTGAACAAATCGACCGTCTGAGTCGACAGGTGAAGACGGATGGCGAGACTTTGCCCGACCAAGCGCAGGAGGCCCGTAACTCGGCAGATGTCGACACAGAAATGACATCAAACGACGTGTCCGAGTTGAATGTGTTTGTTTCTCTGGCCCCGAATACCGATTAACTGCAGCAGCTAACGGGTTTCAATAGGCCTACCGGGCCACGATCGATGCGCAATAATAATGTGCGCGGTGCAAGGGACAGACGAATACTGGGCCACATGAACAAAGCCATGGATCGCTCTGGTGATGCCCCGCTGCATCGTACTCGAGGCAACGACAGAATAAATACTCACGGACGACCTCTTCCAATGGGCCCTCGAGCGGGGCTCGGACGAGCACAGCGCAACAGCAATAATAACTTGAATAATAACAACTTTCGGGCAGCCAGCCTTCAGGCTGGTCTTGGTGCGTCTTCGGGACCTCCAGGACCCAGCTGGAACGTGTACGGCCCACAGCCCAACCAAATGGAGCTCATGGCAATTTTGGAACAACAAAACCAAATGATGCTTCAGCTCTCGCAGCAACTCATGAATGGCGGGGCACCTTCGGCACCGAATGGCTTTGGGCAACGGCGTGGCAAATCGCTCTTTGAGCGAGTGTCTGACCCCCAGCAGCGAAACAACTTGCGCAAGGGAGGCACGGGCAACCACCATTCACACACAAACAGCAATATCAAGGCGGCCAACAAGGACGCAGCAGAGGCAGAGAGTGACGACATTGAAATGGCGGATTCGAAACACGAGCCTCTCAAAGCTGAGGAAACGGTGTGCAAGTTTAACTTGAATTGCACCAACAAGGAATGCAAATATGCTCATCAATCACCGGCGGCGGCAGCAGGGATATCAATTGATGTCAATGACACGTGCAGTTTTGGAGCGGCATGCAAAAACAAGAAGTGCGTCGGACGACATCCATCGCCAGCTACCAAGTTGGCACACCAGGGCGAGCAAGACTGCAAGTTTTTCCCCAACTGTCAGAACCCGCGGTGTCCATTCCGGCACCCGTCAATGCCTCTTTGCCGCAACGGGCCGGGCTGCACGACAGCGAACTGCAAGTTTACGCATGTCAAGACCAAGTGCAAATTCTCGCCATGTCTCAACCCGCACTGTGTGTTTGCACATGAGGAGGGCCAGCAAGGCAGCTTCAGGGACAAGGTGTGGACGGCCGAGGCGGAGGAGCATGTGAGTGAGAGAAAGTTTGTGGACGAGGGAGCAGCGCCGGAGCGTGTCAGACCTGGTGAAGGCGAGGAAGCCATGGCTACGACAAGGGAGCAAGCAGCCGAAGTGAGTGGTTAAAAAAACAAAACAGGAAGCACACTTTGCGCGGAGCATGGGTCTGCCATGAATGGAACTGGGGAAAGTCATGTATACTGAATTGAGGCATTTGTTTTACTTTTGGCATGGGGACATTGTGTCGCATCATGATGGGAGAAGAGGCAAGACAGGCAGACAACGAAAGGCGTTTTGGCTGGCGACTGGGGCCGCTCTAGAATGAAATGTATACCTCGTGGGGGGCAGGGACCTAGTAGTAGTAGTAGAGTGATGGTAGTAGTAGTAGAGTGGTGGTGGTGGTGGTGGTAGCAGCAGAAGCAGCAGTATACAGCGATGGGTTTTTACACGGTAGACGGTAGTAGAAGTTGTTGACTAGAGTAGTAGTAGTAGTAGTAGCAGTAGTAGCATAGGGCATTACCTAAGGCAAGAGTACAAACAAGAGTACAAAGAAAAGCACTAGTACTACTACTAGTATAGTGGTAGTAGTAGTAGTGGTGGTAGTGGTGGTAGTAGTGGTAGTTAGTAGTAGTTAGTAGTAGTAGTAGTGGTAGGAGCAGGCTAGTAGGAGCAGGCGGTGAGGGGACAAGTGGGAGCGACAAAGATGGCTCATAGATGGGTCGAGCAGGTTGCAAGGGCAATGGCTCTGCGTCTTGGGCAAAGAGCGAGACAGGCGACAAGCGGCGCACGGCACTATGGCACGGACAGCTCGGGGCCGCACGTGGGGATCATTGGCGGGGGGCTGACGGGCCTGACGACGGCCTACTACCTGGCCAAGAGGCTGCCGCGGACGACGAGGCTGACGGTGTATGAAGCAAGCGACCGGCTGGGGGGCTGGCTGCAGACGGAGCGCGTGGAGGGGAGCGGCATGGGCCTGGAGGTGGGCCGGGAGCTGGAGGGCGCGCGGATTGCGTTTGAGCGCGGGCCGCGGACGCTGACGTCGCTGCGAGAGACGACGTGGCGGCTGGATGACCTGGTGCTGTGGGACGTGGTGGGTTGGCCATGAGGAGGTTGGCCATGAGGAGGTTGGCCATGAGGAGGCTGGTGGACACAGGGCTGACGACGACGGCTGCAGGCGCATGGCGTGGGGCTCGAGGTAGTCTCGCCGGCGGACCAGGCGCGCCATGTGTGCTACGGCGACAAGCTGGTGAAGCTGCCCGACGCGCAGGGCGGCTATGGGCGGCTGGCGCACCCGCTCTTCCTCGGGCTGGCGGGCGCGGCGCTGCACTATGGGCTGGGGCGGCTGTTGCACGGACGGCCTCGCATGCCCGCCGACGACGTGTCCATTGCTGCCTGGCTGCGCCAGCTGACGGGCAGCGACGCCGTGGCCGACAGGCTGGCCTCGGCCATGGTGCACGGCATCTACGGCGGCGACGTGGACCGCCTCAGCGCGCGCTGGGTCCTCGAGGGCGCCTTTGTGTCCACCTACATGGGCCGCCCGCCCCCCGGCTGCTGCTTCATGCCCGCCCACGAGGCCGACCTGCTCGCCGACCTGGCCCCGCTGCCCCATGTCGCCCGTCTGGCCTCGCGCCCCCACGCCTCCCTGCTGCACTTTGGCGCCGCTGGCATCGAGGCCCTGCCCCAGGCCCTGGCCCGCGCTCTCCACGCCCACCCCAACGTGCAGGTGCGCACCGGCTGCCGCGTCGACGCCATTCGCCGCCACGAGTCGCAGCAGCACCTGACGGTAGGCCCTCCTCTGCCTCGCCCCCCCCCGAGCGCCCTCGCCTAAACCTCGTGCAGCTTAGCCTCGCCGGAGCCAAGGGCCAGCGCCAGAGTCAGCACCACCACCGCGTCGTGGCCGCCCTCGATGCCGCCTCGCTGCTGCGGGCCTCGGCCACGGAGCTGCCGTCGCTCGCCGCCGCGCCCTCCGTCTCCATCATGACGGTCAACCTGTGGTACCCGCAGCCGCAGCTCAACCCTCGCGGCTTCGGCTACCTCATTCCCCGCTGCCAAGAGCCCACCAACCCCGAGCGCGCCCTCGGCGTCTTCTTCGACTCCGACGTTGGTCTCGCCGGCCCTGCCGTTGGCGAGCCGCCCGCTACCAAGCTCTTTGTCCTCCTGGGCGGCCACTACTACGGCGGCGACGAGAGCCGAGGCCAGGTCCAGCCCCCGTCCGCCCCGCAGGCTGTCGCCCAGGCCAAGGCGGTCCTCGAGCGCCACTTGGCCATTCCTCGCCACACGCCCTGCTTTGCCATGGCCCGCCCTGCCTGGAACTGCATCCCGCAGCACACGCTTGGCCACGGCCAGCGCATGCGCACTGCCCACCACGAGCTCCACGCCGCCTTTGGAGGCCGTCTCACCGTGGCCGGAGGCTCCTACTCCCGCATCGGCGTCATGGGCGCCCTCCGCGCAGGCTATGACGCTGCCCGACGCATCACTGACAGCGCCGCCGCCACGGGGCTCGAGAGATTTGTCGACCCGGACCCCTTGGCCAACATTGTTGCCGTGCCCAAGTCCAAGCTGGCCCCCGTGCGCGCCTTGAAGCCGTGAAAGCACAAGTCTTGTTGCTTTATTTCTTTTTTTTTGCCTTGTTTTATTTATTCCTTGTGCTATGCAGAAACTTTGCCGCTTATTACACGGCGCCCTCTAGCCTCTAGCCTCGCCTCGCCTTGTCCTGTCCCCTTTGCCTGTAATGCCAACCCAAATGGCCTCGTCGACGCCCCAGCTACTCCAGCACCACGACAGACGCAGTCGTGTCGACGCGTCCCACGGCGCGGCCAATGGCTTCATCGACTGCCGTCAGCATGCCGCTGACTCCGTCATAGGGAGACGCTCGCGCACTCGAGCCCAAGCCGCTCCACTCCCTTCCGCCGCCCTCCCAGACTGCCTGCAGAGCCTTGGCCACCTCGTCTGCGCCCTCGCCATTTGCCCCGCCATCCGACCGCACAATATACCACCACGGCCCTGCCGCATCCGCCCTGAGGTTCACGTCAAACGTGATGCGTCGCTGCTGGCTGCCCCCTCCAATCACGTAGCGCATGCTGATCCACGCCACCGTCTTCATGGCCAGGCTCAGCCTGACGCGCTCCTCGTCATTGCACCGCTGCCACCCAGCTGCCAGTGTCTCCATTGTCTGCAGAATCGCCACAGATGCCGGCAGCCAAACCATGAGGGCGCCGATGCCTTCTTCTTTATTCACGAGTATCTTTAAAAAGTCCGACACCACCGTGTGCGGGCTCTCCGCGCTCACCGCCACCTCAATGTCGTCCTTGGACAAGTCAAGCAAGACGCGCCATGGCCTGCGCCTCTGGCCCTGCTCTTGCCTGCTGCCCTGCTCGCCCTGCTCGCCCTGGCCCACTGCAGCCCCTCCGTAGCGAAACACGACGCGCCCAATGCTCACAAGCTCGCCGTCAATGCAAGCCTTGGCTCTATCCAAAGCCCTCATATACGTCACTAGCCGGTCAATGACTCTGATGCATGACTTGATGCGCTTGAGCATGGGCTGGCCTAGTGCTCTCCGCATGCGAATGATAAACTTGCCTTGGGACCCAACGTAGACCATGTCGTCGCCATACGTCACCCCAAGCCCCTCAAGCAATTTCGACTTGTCAATCTTGATGACGGCATTCATCACCGTCACCTGCTCGTCAAAGAATCCCCCGCCCCTTTCCCGTCGAGGCGGGATTTGCACCGTCTTGTATGTGACAGTCATGGAGTCGTCGGCCCAGCCCTGTCGGTGAATCAGCGTTGCCCCGGTGTAGGCCTCCATGAGCGAGAGGCTCTTCATGTTGTCTTTGCCGTCCATGCCAGCTCCACTTGCCCTCTCGTGGTGCTTGCCCACCACCATTGACGGGAACATGGCCGACAGAGACACGCAGCTTGATACGAGGCGCATCTGCCGCCCCGGAGGCGCATCCTCTTGGTTTCCCGGGTCCTCGACGCAACATGGGATGCCGTTGCGCTGCAGTTCCGCCATGTCGAGGGACTGAACCATGACGCTCGTGACAAACACGCCCACATGAGACCAAAACTGGCTCCATCGGTCAGCGTGGCCGGGGTCAAGTCTAAGCCTTGTCCTAAACTTGACTGGCGAAGCCCGGCTCAGCCCGTCGCGGTTTCGGCCTGGGCCCGTTGCCTCCGACACTTGCAGGAGCCACCACTCATCGCCCGCCAGGCTCAACAAGACCACCAGGAACCAGTCTGCATCCCAGCCAACGTTGTGGAACCACACGGCTCGAGTCCAGTCGCGAAGCTTGGTTGCCCATTTGGTCTCGTCGAGGCTCAGGGCTGGCTTGCGTGGGAACCAGCCCATGAGGCTGCCGCTCCTCATGAGCTCCTCCTCCACCATGGCGCATCGCACGTTTTCGAGGCACGCCGCCCCGTCTTCTGCTCGCAGCTTGCTGCTGTTGAGCTGGTTCTCAAATGGCATCACAAGTCTGGAGCACGGCTTGAGAAAGCAGGCCCCAGTCATTGGCTCCAGCAGAAGCACCACCCTTTCTTTGAGTCCGTCTTGCAGCACCAGGTAGGAAGCAGCGGGATCTGACAGAGACGTCTTGACCGTGACGCGTGATGCCTTGCTCAGGTGCCGAGGGGCTTCCATGAGCTTGTCTCGGATGCCATTCAAGATGAAATCCATGTGCCGACCGACAACCTGCTTGAGCAGAGAGTCTGCGCATACCACTTTGGCGTCGAGCGTTATACAAGCATTCTTGACCTCTTGGTTGTCGCGGTACCACTTCACCACCAGGCTGCTCACCGGTGCCGTGTCGGCATTGCCGTCGTCGTGCTGGCGCCCCGTGCTGACGGCCACGAGGATCCAGTTCTTGGTTCCCGTGACGGCGCTTCGGGCGCTCCAGTACTGCATGGCCAGGGCTCGGTTGAGCGGTTCCACCACGAGCGTCCCGCTCCACAAGCCTTTGCTCAGCTGCAGCGCCTGGCGCTTGAGCTCATTGATCTTGCACGTCAGGACGAATTCGTGCAAAAAGTAATAGCATCCAGCCAAGCCATCATGTGCAAGTATGTGATTGACATGAGCTTCCAGATAGGCCATGAGAGAGGGGGGAAGAGACGAGGCGGCAGGGCAAAAGTCGTAGCGAAAATCAATAAACCAGAATTGCTTGTCGAAATCCTCGTCTGCAATGGTGAGATCGAGCTCGAATTCGCCATGGACTTGAAAGGTGACTCTTCCCGATGATATGTGGTAGTGGCGAAAAGCATGAGGAAGTCTGTCGAAATCGTCAAGGTTGAGTCTTAGGGCGAGCAAGGTATTGAGGTCGTCAATCCACTTGAGCTGGTCCTCTGGCGTCAGAGGTGGCGGCTCGATGTAGTTGACCTGCGACAAGAGGGTGAGTCAAGGGATGGAGGCTTGGTGCGTGGCAAGACGGGGTGCATGCTTACATCTGGCATCCACGGGGCGCTTCCAGTCGACAAGACTTGCAACGCCGTCTTCAAGTCGGGGCTTGGCATGCGCGCATAGGTCAAGTCGCGTTTGATGTTGGCCATGTGGTCGAGAGCGGCGTCATAGACCATTCTCTGCTGGTCAATGTGGAACTTGAGGTCAATGAGCTTGCTGACCTGGTGCGACTGGCGGCTCCATTCCGTAATGACGAGGGCCTTGAGCCACTTTGCATGCAAGTCTTGGGCAAAGGCGGCCAGGCTGCTCTTCTTGCGCAGATTGTCCGTCGACACGTCGTCGGCCGAGGGAGAGGCCGAGCCGCCGTTGACGGCACTCGTGGGCAGAGCCATCTTGGCCAGCTCGGCAATCTTGTCCTGCAGCGAGTTGTGCGACGCCTGGGCCAGCCGGCTGAGCAGCAGCGACAGCGGCACAAAGCCGTGCGTAATGTGCACAATGTCGTCGGGCAGGTCATTCATTCTCAAGCGCGTCTGGCCATCAGGCGGCAGCGCGTCAGCTTCCTCTGCCTCGTGGGCCTGAACTTGGGCTGCCGCGCTGGAACCATTGACTCCATTCCGATCGTGGTTTGTGCGCGTGCCTTGCTGGCCTCCAAGTTCCATCATGCCGCTTGACAAGACGCCAGCGACGAGCACTTTAGTCCTGTCTTGTAAGAGGCGCCTTCAACCACTGACCAGAGGACATTGCATTCTGCAAGCTGACTCTGACAGCTGGCCTATACAAGCAGCGCCTTGGCCTCTGCAGGCTGCCCCAGCAACGCCACTCCCAGCCGGCTGACCTGGCGACAAGAGGCGAGGCAAAACAAAGGCCAGAGCTTGCGCAAGCTCAACCCAACTCTATTGCTGCTAGCCGTGTCCCCTCTTGGCTGCGCGACCAATGTCGCTCAGCCAGCCTCGTCTTTGCTGCTGCGCGAATGCGCTTTCGACCCTTTTGACAGCGTGGGATGGGCGATGCGATGCGATTTGTTTGCAAGCGCGTCGATGACTGGCAACCGAGGGCACGACTGGGCAGGGTGGGCTGAAAGATAGCTGCTGCTCGCATCGCCGCACGGAGCAACGGGAGACGATTTGTTTGAGCAAGAAAACTGGGAACGCCCGCCATCATGTGACGCACGCTTGTCTGTTCTGCGCATCATGTCTTAGCTAAGCCGGCAAACACCACCTGCCCACTTTTGTACGAGAACCAGGTATCTGGTAGTACTGCTGCAGTACTACTACTACTGCAAGCAGCACGCTGAATTAGTACTAGTAGTAGTAGTAGTAGTCAGCCACCACGTCCTCGGACAAGTACAGTACTACTACTTACTGCCTGCTACCTGGACTACTACTACTACTACTACTACTACTACTACTACTACTACTAGTACTACTAGGTGCTACTAGTCGTAGTCATTACTACTACTCTACTAGCACCAACTACTGTAAAAACACTACTCCCTCATCTTCTCCGCCTTCAAAGCCAGGCTAGTCGTAACAATCACAAGTGTGCCCCAGGCCAGAGACAACAACACAGGCTGATTTATGATTGGCATCCTCTCATCTCGACATCTAACCTTCTCCTCGCACCCTCAACACCCTCCCCTTCTTGTAATTTGCAGCTCCTTGCTCTTTCCCTGACTACCAAGTTTCAATCAACTATTGCGTATCGTACAGGAGCCGTTTGTTAGTCGACCATTCTTGTCTTCCCTCATCTTGGCCTTGACACAACTCAGTAAATCAGCACTTACAACTTATTGGGAGGCGCTGCCGTCGTCGTCGGCCACTGATAGCCTGCTGCGTCGCTAAACTTGTACCCATACGAAGCTGTAAAGTCGTCGAGCACAGCAGGCCCGCGGGATCCTACATCATTAGTCAGATCCTAACCCGCCTTGCTAGACTAGTGGTCCTTGCACCATATGCGCCTTACCGTATGGATACTCCATGGGGATAATCTCCTTATGGTCGTCGAGATAGTGGAGAAGAGGCGTGAAAATGCGCCAGCTAGCGTCGAGCTCATCGTCGCGCACAAAGTTAGAGTGATCGCCTTTGAGGCAGTCGAGCACCAGCGATTCGTAGGCTTCGGGGATCTTGAGGTCCGAAAAGCGTCGTCTATATGTAAGATCGAGTTCTGTTACTACCGTCTGCATACTCAAGCCTGGCAACTTCGAGTTCATCTTGATGTAGACACTCTCATTGGGCTGAATGCGCATAACTAGTTCGTTCCGTGGAATGTCTTTGAAGATTCCTGAAGTCACGTCCTTGAACTGAATTCGAATTTCAGTCTTTTGCTCGTTGAGCGCTTTTCCTGCTTTCATGATGAAGGGCACGCCATCCCAGCGCTCGTTCTTGATATACGCCACCAGGGCGCAGAAAGTGGGACACCTCGATCCTGCAGGCACCGTCTCATCTTCCTTGTATGATGGTTTGGTGCCATCCAGAGACTTGCCGTATTGACCGATAATGACGTTCTTGGGTTCAATGGGTGGAATTGCGCGAAGAACACGCACTTTCTCGTCGCGAATGTCTTCTGCATCAAAGGATATGGGCCGCTCCATGGCGAGGAGAGTGAGCACCTGCAAGAGATGATTTTGCATCACGTCCCGAATGATGCCAAACTCGTCAAAATATCCTCCTCGGCCTTCGGTGCCAAAAGGTTCTTTGAAGGTAATTTGCACATTGTCAATGTGGTTGCGATTCCACGTGGCACCCAAAAATGAGTTACCAAAACGCAGGATCAATATGTTCTTGACCATTTCCTTGCCTAGGTAATGGTCGATGCGGAATATCTCTTCCTCCTTCCAATCAGGCTCAAGTGACTTTTGCAGCTCTCGTGAGCTTGCAAGATCCTTGCCAAACGGTTTCTCCACCTATAAATCTAGGTCAACTCTGTCACACCAGCGCTAGAGGTTTGGAGATGCGAACAATAATGCGGGCAATTCCTTTCTTCGGATAGCAACACTTCTTGAGGTGCTGCGAGACAATCGTGAAGACGCTCGGCGGCAGAGCCATATAGAAGAGTCGATTCGTCTCAGGACGGCCCTTTTCCAGTTCGGCAAGATGATGCTCAAGTTTTTCAAAGGATTCGTCCTTGTCATACTGGCCCGAGACATATGTGCATATGCTACAGAATTTTTCTAATTGATGCTCGATTTCCTTTGTAGGCGTCTTCATGTACGACTTGATACGCCGTAGGTATTCCTCGTGGTCCATCTTTGTTCGCGCATATCCCACGATATGGACATCTTTAGGCAGGAATTGATTTCGGTACTGCCATAACAAGGTTAGATTATACTGCTCTGGGGGGAACAGCCGTCATGCAACTCACCAGGCCGAAGAGAGCGGGATACTATCAAGCAAGAACCGTGGTCAGCATCACATGATGTGCAGCACAATGACAGTGTTATTCTTGCCGTTTTTTTCTTGGCTAAATCACCAGACGCGCCGAGCACGATGATTGTCGTGTTATCCTTCAGCTCGATGTTCCTGCTATAGTCACTGTCAGGCGCATGTGGCAGATAGCAGCTTGTGGAGACGTAAACATGTCTCGGAATGCCATCGTCGATCCCAAAAGCCAAATAGCGGAAGAAGAGAGTGAATTTATTGACTAATAGTCATGGCAGTGTAGAAGAAGACGTACGCAGTTTGGCTGTTCTCCATGGTGATGACGGTGTTGCAGCGGGGTGATGCAAAGCGTTGATCTGAGCGTATGTGATGAGGTACTGCCAGCTTGGCTTCTTGCACCGCGAACGAGTCAGTCCAATAGAATAGAGAGACAGTCAAAAAGGGACTCACGTTGATTGTGGATTAAGACGGGTGGTGAAGAAGACGCAGATGTGGTAGAAGGCGGCTCCGGAAGAGCTGGGAACGGGTTTACGTTGGTACCTGGGTTAGGTACCTGTAATGTTACTACTAGCGCATATCACCTCTTACCTCCTACCTCCTCATGAGGCACGCCAGGTGACGGACCAACCAGTCACCTCCACTATACCTCCTACATTACTAGTACTACTACTACCACTACCACTACTACGAGGTACTGGCATTATAAAAGGCGTATCACTACAGGTTCTTTTCCATTGGCATTGTCAGAGTGAATACTGCCAGTGGATAGCAGATAGGTCTTAGTACATAATATAGCCCGCAGAATATCTACTGAAAATTATATAGTACTACCAACCGTAGGAACTACTGGTAGTACTGCTACTACTACTAGTGCAATTAGGCAGCTAGATCCCAGAAGTACTGGCACCCTCTTTGTGTGCGGGGCAACAGTGCTAGAATAGTACCAGAATCAGTCTTTTGGCTTACCCTCGCCAGTTACTTGGGGTAGCTGCCCAAGCCTTCTCTCGAGACTCATTGATGTGACTTTCATACCTTCTCCTGGCGCGCATATGAAAGTTGTATTGCTTGCCTTACACCAGTATGTAACCGTCAGTACTTCATTACATACTACTAGTAGTAGTATACTACTACCTAAAACAAATATCGGCAGCCTCGTTAGGTCTCTATAGCTGCTACTGCGTCTGTATCACCTTCCTGCGCTCTGCTAGGTACTCTGCGTTTAGTTTGCACTCCTACTCAAAGTACTAAGGATTTAACGAGGCTACCTTCTAAGAGGCTTACTAATTACCTTGGTATGGTCTGAGTCTCGGAGTTGTTGGTGCCGCATTCACAATAAAACTACTTGGTGGAATAAGTAAGCCAACACTTATGGTAAACTAAGCTCGTCAAACTTTCAACATTGGTGCTACGTGGAAAATCGCCTTTCTGCATTGCTGATCTGAATTCTTTTCCTAAACGGCATGCAGAGGCACCATGACATTTCAAGATGGCTTTGCTACAGTGAAAAGAGTCTTTCAAAGCAAAAAGTTTAAACCGACCCTGAAGTTGCTTTCCTTCATCAAACGGACGGCGGATGAGAGCGTAAACCGATAGCTCCGAGTTTGATCTGATAAGCTTATGTCATTTCGCACCCGGTTGCCAGATGAATTATGTAAGCGGAGGCCCTAAGTTTCACGTGATGGCCAGGGCACCGAGTTTTCAAGCTAGTGACAATCGCACACCCACCCACCACCATTGTCGCATCGACTGAACTTCACAGCCGCATCACGATCGATTTCAGCAACCAGGACAAGGTCTGCTAAGACTCCTTTCCTTGCCACCGCTCTGCTCAACACACTCTTTGGTTCTGTGTGTAGCTGGAAGCCATACATCAGTCACGATGCCTTCCGAGAGTGGCCACAGATGTGAGTTGTTACCGCATTTTCGAGCACACTAGCAGCGATAAACTGCTTTGCAGATAGTGCAGTCTTGAACTAATAGCCTTTGCAGTATATGTCAAGTGAGTAAAGCTGTTCGGAGCGCTTTCCCAGGCTTTGATCTCGACGACAAATCCTTCTCAGCAGTTGGTCCTGAAGTCGCGAAAACAAGGCGAACGCTACATTAGAGGCTCATGGAACACGAACTAATCGGTATCAACTTAGAGGGCGTCATCTGAGCTATCAGCGCTCGCGTCACGACACCCACCCGGGAACGAGCCTGATCAAGATTGAGGGCGTCGACGACACCAAAGCCGCCAAGTAGGGCTCTGCGCTTCATTCGCCTCATTGATATGGACACTGATTCTGAATACAGCTTCTATCTAGGCAAGAAGGTTGCCTACATTTATCGGGGTCACAGGGAGATTCGGGGCTCTAAGCTTCGTGTAATCTGGGGCAAGGTTACTCGGCCACACGGTATTTCATGAATTCTTCAGAAAACTACCTACGATGAACTAACCGTATATAGGCAACTCGGGTGTCGTTCGCGCCAAATTCGCTTCTCCTCTCCCGTCAAAGTCCTTTGGTGCCTCAGTTCGCGTTATGCTCTACCCCTCGTCGATATAAATCAGGATTTCGGGACGGAGTTGGTTGCAAGGGCGGTTCTCATTTGGCTGCACTAGTCAAGGCGAGGATAAAGCATAATGTCTCGCATTGAGACGTTCAATACGAAATACGTCAAAACCTCTTCAGCATTATTCCCTGAGTCTATTCGATATGCTTTCGCTACTTGTCTGAGATGAGCGAATCCCATTTTGACAAGTAAGGCTGACTGCCAAGTACTGCCGTCGCTATTTCGAGCATGATGCGTCCATAACATCGATGAGGCAGTGAGAGTGACGATGAACTTGTGGATAAGTGTCCAATGGCGCACAATGAAGACACATAACTGTTCATACGGATTTGTGCAGTCGCATGAATGACTACTTTTAGAAGTATCCTGTTTAAGGTGATTTTACCCCGTTGTCAGCCTTGTAAGGGTACAATTTTTCACTAGAAAAACAAGAAGCAAATGTCCAGGCGCACTCAAAGTCCTGTGTTGCAGGATGTTATCGAGCACTGTATCCTTGTGAATTTAATGCGGTTGCGTGTTGCTTATGACACAAACATGTCCCGGTAACCGAGGAAGATAAGGGAAGTGAAGCCTCTTCTTTTCCTTCAGTCACCCCTATAGCATTGGGCTCTATTTGGTAGTTCAGGACACGGGAGTAATGCACTGTATCACAGACAGGATACATATAGACGGAGTGGATCGAACGCGATGATGGAGGTTCTCATCGAGCTTGTACTTACCAATCGAGAGCTTCGATCGGTACGGATGCGGGAGGGAAGCTCCATGTGGGCGTCTGGAGTCAGTTTCATCAAAGATGACGCATTTGCAATGATTCGAAGATTAAGTATGTTCTCGTCCCAAGACACATTATCTTATTAAGACGGAAAATTTCCGTATAATTTGTATCAATACACTCGAGCCTAGTTTCATGACGTTTTGAGTGAGAGCGAGGGGGTCATTCTTTTTGGAAATACTTTTTTGAGTGTACGAACTCATTATCATGAGGATATAGCGAGAATAATAATAATAATATAATAACTACTACTACTATGTAATAGTGTTGGAATATGCCAGCTGTCGTTCCGCAATTTGGCATTTGGCAGCTCTCGTGAATAAAGGTAGTGCAGCATTCATATATTCGCCCGTACCAAAGATGGTTTCTCCATCTGTTGAAAGCCCAACTAATTCAGCATACCTGGCGTGTAAGCGCTGGCGAATGGCTCAGGTCGGAAGACTCGGTAACATGGTTGGGGATGTGCCGTTGTTCTTCTGGTCAAGCAAAATCCAACGGACATACGCTATGACACAGGCAGCTGAGCATGTGCTGCTCTCGTTGACACCATGTCTGCTAGTAGAAGCTGCTATTTTTTAGTCTGACTGCTATCTACCAACTCTCTGGCCGGGCCAAGTATACTACAAACTCTTGCACCAAGTTTGAGTTTTGAAGTTTCACTTGGTGAAGGACGGCTCCAGTGGCAAGGGAGATTGGTGATTGGGGCGGCCATTGTCGGCATTGAAGCGCGATGATTGCAAGCAAGTGCGAGGAAATGGTGCTGCTGACCAAGTGGAAATTGAATAGTTGTATGTAGTGTCTAGCTGGAGTGCAATGCACAATCAAATCTCCAAGTGAGGCACTCCTGTTGGGTTGGTCCAGAATTCAGTCATACTACTTCGTTCCAGAGTTTGTCTATTGTGTGCACATCGACAGCCGAATCATGGCTGCGGCTAGCTCGTGAGCCACTTTTGCTTGAGAGGACCCAGCTTAGTTGCTGTATAGCGCCAGGGACGACGAGTGTCACATCGCCGATACGGACAAGAGGCTGCAAGCTAGACAATGACTAGTACGGCATTGACATGACAGCCTAAGCCCATGGTGGCATATTTCCTGTCGCTCAGCGGAGTCGACCATTTCGGCACCGAAGCAGCTAGGCTATGCAGAATATTGTCTAAGGCTGCAAAGGTGCCGAGGCAAAGCAGAGACCGGGCAAGGTCAAGTGGTTTACTGGGACGACATGGCTTAGTAGCGTGGTATGAGCAGGGCAAATAAACAAGAAAAAAAAACACCACAAAGAACACAACGGCGTAGTTGGTTGAATTCAGTAGATGACGTAGATTGTACAGAGCGGAGGCCTCGGTATGAATCAAAGACTTGAAATGCAAGCAGCCATAAGACCCTGACGAGCGCGGGATGGCGGAGTCGGACGCGTCATGACACCGTTGGCTTTGTTGGCTGGAAATGGAGCAGCGGCGGGCTATAGCGCACGAGTAAGAAGCAAACAATCCGTCATCTTGATTGCGTGCGGCAAGGAAAACGTGGCTACCTCGGGGTACTTGGGCATGTTGGCAGACTGATTGCAGCGACAGGCACCGGTACAGCACGGGCCATGCACAAGGCTAGCAGCGTTGGCGTAGCAGCAGGTAGACCAGGCCATGCAGATTCATAAGCGCCAGGTCCAGTATGGGCATTCCGGACTGGGGCCCGCGAACAGAAGCAGAGCAAGAGACTTGGTTTATTAGTGTAGCTTTCTGCGAGAGGGGAACCTTGCAGGTGCCCGTCAGGGACATGGCTGAGCAGGGCGCAGCATGTAGTGGCTTGGCGTTTGCAGCGCTGCATCCTGTTAGGGGAGCGGGAGGCAGATACTTGTCTTGGCTATCTTGGGGAGGCCGGGCATCTACCTGGGCTGCTGGGTTGGCTCATGTACTTGCACCCGCTGAGCTGGTACCTGCTTCTTCTACAATGTACCTCTTGTAGACAGCTACTACTACTAGTAGCGGGTACTAGTAGCATTAGCAGGTAGGTAGTCGGTAGGTAGGTAGGTATGGTGAGAGAGAAGAGGAAGAGAGGAGAAGGAGGAGGAGAAAGAGGAGCAGTACTAGTAGTAATAGTAGTAGTAGTAGTAGTAGTAGTAGTAGATGGTACTAATAGTGTACACGGGACCCGGTGTGCTGATGTGGCTGCGCAGCGCTTGACTCGGTGCATCTTATGCCATTTTGCACTTGCTTTTATTACACTACCGGCCCGGTTGGGCAGAGCAAAAGTGTATGGGCGAAGAAAAAGAGGCAGAGTGGACAATGTCGAGGCAGAGCAAGGGCAAATGGATGGTGGCAGGCAAGAGTATATAGTACCAGGCTGCCCAACCTCGTGCCGGGTTGAGCATCCCATATTACGCCACTGCCACCTGTGTCTGCCACCTGTGTCTGCCACCTGCGTCTACCATCTACCACGACCTCCTGTTTGTTGGCTGGTGCCATTCAAGTTGGGAAGGCATCGCCACTACTTGCCCTGCAGCCGACACACGCCGAGTCGTCAAGGCCCAACGACGATCTAGACGCCATTCGACGACCTGACCTGAATACACACAGGACCTAGCTGCCCGTCCCGTCCGCCCGTCCATTTATCGGCCGTCTAACCATCCATCTCGTTGCCTCACCTCGTATTCCATTGCGTATCCCTTCCCCCCCACCAGCCAACAGAAGCGATCGTCCGCATACACTACCTGTACTTACATGTACCACGTCGTGTCATCGCTCTCTGTAGTGTATTGCATGCACCATTACCCCAGCCACCCGATCCCCGGCCAGTCTTTTGCAGCCCTTGTCCTCCACACACCTCCAAGTCTTTTCTAGTGTCGTCCGAGCCTGGCAGAAGCGCTTTACAATTTAATACGCCTGCGTTTAAAAAGAAGGAGGCGCGGCGCCTGATCTACCACGACCAAGAAGCCAAATACAAGCAGAACAAAGCTCGCCAATTGCCATCAACTGGCTCGTGGGTGCGACGATTGCCCTCAAGGCGGACATTGCGGCATAGCCATCTATCTCCCAGTGCACCCAGCGATAACACAAACACTCAACGGGTCCCACCTCTGCCGCCCTGCCACTGCTTGCTGTCAACCGACATCCTCCAACTGCTTTGACGCGAGATAACACCCTTTCACGCTCCACATAGTACTACTAGTAGCATTGAAGTTGCTGACTCGCCCCGTTGCAAAACCATCTTTGCGCCGTCATTCAACTGCGCGCGCTTTAATCATTTCAATTCACCACAGCTTGACAGGGGACAAAAAAAGGGAACAAGGCCCACCCAAGTCGTTAGACTGGCACAGAGCCCGAGCCGAGACAGTGGCCAGGATACCGACTCTGACGTCAAAAGGAACCATCATCACCTGCTATCTACAGCCAGTCAAGGAATCCAGCACCCCTCTTGCCACCCCCGAGTTGGCTGCATCCTGCGCTGCACAAGCACGAGACAACCGACGTTAGATAGCATTGTCTAGGAGCCTTGATTTCGCGTCTCTGGGATCGACCAGTGTCGCACCCTGTTGGCGAGTCAGGGCCAGGCTCGATTTTACCGGGTCGCATTGCTGCCGACCTCTAGTACTGGTTGAGGTAGCAACGGCAAAGGGGAAAAAGATCAAGGACAAGAATCAAGAAACAGGCTAGCACAAACCATCAGACAGGCTCCATATCCCGCTTCACCCCTCTTGTCTACAACCCCTCCTCGCCCCTGCCCCATCTTGCGACACGCCCAAAGCGGCACCACGTCGCCTTGCTTTCTTGCTGCTGCACTGCGCAAAATCGTTCCCACCTTGATCAATCCAGCTCCACCGCCGCACAGTCCAACATTTTCTATCTAGACAAAGCCACATTGACTATCGTCCCGACTTGCAAGAGTCCGCGCACCCAACGCCCCTCACCATCAGCTCCCGTTGCTTCGAACCGCATCGTCATATTCCCCTGCCGCTTCTCCCGCCCCAAGCTCGACGTCGTGCCGCTTCGAGGACCGTGCTCAAAGTCACTTGCTTAATTACGGTAGCAATATCCACACCATTCGACATGATGGCCGCTCCCGCAGAACAATATGACCACCTCCTGCCGCAGGCGCCCCAGCAGCAGCGTCGCAACGAGCATCATATTCAGCAGCAGCAGCAGCAACACTTGCAAGCGCAGCAGCAGCGATCCCATCCGTCGCATCGCCAGCCGCACAGCTCCCAGACCAAGCCGCGCAGTTATAGCACTCGCTCCGAGCAGTCTCAACACAGCGCCGGCGAACTCCACGAGACGCACGAAGAGAAGGAGTCGAAGCGTCTACACTCCAAGGCGGATCCCACTTTGGCCATCAACGAAGCCGAACCCTGTGAGTCTCTAGGCTTCATCTCTCTTCTTGCACCTTCTGGACAAATTGACTGACTTTTTGACTCAGCTGCCGTTGCTGCCATGATGTCCAGTTCCTCAGTTGTATCTTTGCGCTCTATGCAGCACAAGGACCTGTGGGGAAATACCATCTGTAAGCCGTCATGAAGCATCAAGAGTCTCACAAAACACTAGGCTAATTCATTGTAGCGGATCCTGACAAATCAAACCCGACGCGCAACCGCTGGGAACGACCCTTGGATACAATTCGAGGCTTCGAGGCTGCCATTGACGGTTCCTACGCGCGCAAGACCATGTGTCGGTCGGGTACGCCAAGAAACGAGTCCAGGCTGCCTTGGCCGCGTCGTTGCTGATGCTGCTTCAGACACAGAGTCAGTGGCGAATTGGAATCGACGAAGTAGCCTTCAGCCGCCCAATCAGCCACGATTTCCTCAAGAGAGCTACTACGGCAGCCGGCCTCCCTCTTTCAGGACAGACATGCAGTATGGACCAATGACGCCCGGCACAACAAGGAATAGCTACCTGGACGCACAAAACACTATGGGCGCGGCTAGTTATGGGCGTCACCCCCGTGAGCGCGGCTCCAGGATGCACTCGGAGCCGCAATATCAGGTGTATGGACGGGAACAGAATGTTTACCCGATGCCGCACAAGGACCGATCGTATGAAACTGTAACGTCGGCTGCGCCGAGCGGCAACTCTGATGCGGTTGGCTATCAGACCGACCCGACGAGCAGCGACAATAGTTCTATCGACCGCACTTCGCCGGCGAAGCGTCAGGAGCCAAGCAACGATTACGGCATTGGTTTCAGTCAATCTCAGGCGTACCAGCCCTCCAACTTCTCTGTCGCTACGCGAGCCAATGGGCAAAATCAGCCCTTGCCTCCAGTGCCTATCGAGGTGGTCCAGCACAACCCATTACCTCCAGCACCACAGAAGGAGCCTGTGCGATTGACGACGCAGGAGCTGCCAGACAGTCCTGAGAAGCGCAAGAGCTGGTTTAGTCGACGGTTTAGTAAAGGCTAGAGGTCTCGTCGAGACGGCAGGTAGTAGGCTTGATGAACTTGCACTTGCAGTGGCTTCTGGAGGTGATGGGAGCCGACTTGATGCCGCGAGAAGTCATGATGGTTGAATGGGATTAGTGTCACGGGATACATTGATGCATGCGCATACGACCAACTTTCTTTTTTTTTTTTCTAGTTTGTGTCTTTGTCTTTTTGTGTCTTTTTTTTTATTCCCGGCTTCATCTCTTGGTACTCGGCGTTTGGTATGAGATCCTATCCATCTTTATTCCTTTCTTGTTCACCGTCGTGTCGTTCATTTTCTTTTAGCAACGAGGGGGGGGGACAGCAAATAGTAGTGGTGCAGCCTGGGATGACGAAGACCAGTGGCGGCAGATGGAGAAAATATGTGTTTTTTTTTACAGAGACATCAAGGGGCCCAAATTCAGAAAGTGTCTTTGGCGTATGAATAGGGCCATGTCCTGAGCACTACTAGTAGTAGGTAGTAGGGACTTGGCTGCCAAAAGTGGCTTCTTGTTGGCTCTCGGCGGTAGTAAAATGTTAGTGCAAGAGCAAGAGGCGGACAAGTCTTTTTGAGAGGTGTAAAACAGGGCGTGCAGATACAAACCTATTTTGCTTTGACTAATTCCTGCTAGAGAGCTCGAGTGCCGGCTATGCTTGCAAAAGAGAGCGACTTGTAGGCAAAGATGGTACAGTAGTCAGTCTTTGAGACAAGACGGGACACGACAGAAGAATTATGGCTACGTCATTGGTTTTTTTTGCTCTCGGCCGCCAAAGATGGCCCTTTTTCCGAGGTATCCTCATTCATGGCGACGACAATGTAAGCAATGAGAACCACGTTTGCTAGTAGCGCGGCAAGGGCACCAGCGTATGAGGAGTTGCCTAGGATAGTTAGTAGATGAAAAAAGACGGAGAAGCAAAGGCTCATCATGCCTTTGAAGAGGGAATTAATGGTGAGGAAATAGGATCCAATGGGGACAACAATCATGGCAAAAGTGAAGGCGAGGAGCTTAACAATGACGTGACTAGGTGCGAGTTAACGTTTAGGAGTGGTGGAAATGGCGGCGAGGGAGCAACACACGTTGGAACGGCAGGGCTGATGTTGGACTTTTGCTCAGACTGATCATGGTGTTCCACAAGGGACTTTTCAGAGCTCACGATGCGTCGAGTGGCCATGGTGGCTGGAAGAATGGAGATTTGATTGAGGGTTGGCTCTGGCGCTGGCTCTGGCGCTGGCTGTGGGTTGGTGCAGACTCAGGCTTGCGTCTTGCTGGAGCGAGCAGCGGTGGAGCGAGGCATCAATCAATGAGGCGCGGCACGTGATTTCGCGACTTGTGCGTCCCCTGATCGCGTCTCGCCTCGCCTGGCCGGGCCACCAATTCCCAAACGACATGGAATACATGAGGCGCCCTTGACAGCTGGCGTGCGTCTTGTCCACGACATTCTGGCAACAATCCCTTGTCTCCATTAGTCTTCTTTGTCCTTGCACCTCGTGTTGGTTATTGTTGCATGTTTGCAAGCCGCCATGGCACGCCCTTCACCATCGCTCTTTGCCATGGGCACGATTCCCGAGAGCCCTGTCGTCTCGCGACGCCCGACGCATATGGATGAGGCTGACGAGCTTGCCGGAGACACATGGCCTGCTTGTTCGCCTTCATTCTGGCGAGGTGGCGAGTCTATTCGTCTGCCGACCATGACATTTTTGTCGGGCCGCACGACGCGCGACTCGCAATGCACGTCTTCCCCGCCTCAATCTCCCTCGAGGTCCAGCGTGGTGGAAGTGCCGGCTTCGTCGTCTCCCCAGACACACAGAGAGGAGGCGACGCGTCTGGGTGCGCGTCTGGCTCCTGCCGGCACCTTTTTTCGTCCACCTGCATCAATGCCGTCCAAGAAGCGGCCGCATACTCAACACGTCAATTTGGTGTCGGATGAAGAAGACGAGGCGTCGCTGCCTTTGAGAGACAGTCCCGAGCCCACCAGCTTCCACTCTCGGGTGGCTGCCTTTGCCTACAGCCCGGAGCGCGAGATGAGGAATAAGCTGCGACAGGTGTACGACGTGGTTGGGGGGAAATACCCATCCGAGCTGGTCAGAGAGGCACTCAGGGTGTGCCAATCTGACATTGAAGATGCCATAGCTTGGCTTGCTCAGCATGGCTCAGTACAAGGCAACAACCAGGCCAACAAGGACGGCTTCAAGGGCCCCATTTCATGCACCCAGCAGCCGCCTCCATCACTTTATGGGACCGCTCGACAGCACGGCAAGGTTTTGCAGCCTCGCAAGTCGCCCATGGCCAATCGTCTAATGACAGCCAGCCCAAGCGGCGGCTCTTTGCAGCCAAACTCGTCCCTTTCGGCGAGTCCAAGTCCCCGGAAACCGACTCGTCGTCGCTTGGTGCAAGGTGTGAAGAGGCGAAGCGTTCCTTCGCCGCAGACGTCTAGCCCAACCCCATCGAGGCATGGTTTGCTTGGTGGCGACAATGACAAGGACGACGCCTACCAAGTGGACGAGCCGGCCACGCTCCTGCAAGAGGATGTCGATCGCGTCTTGGCCTGCCTCAACACAAGCACTCTCAAGGAACTGGCGGCAATGACTAGCTTAAAGGAGCAGGTTATCGAGCCTCTGTTTGCAAAACGCCCCTTTGACACACTGGCGCAGGCACGAAAAATTTGCATCACCAACAAGACTCGAGCTCGCAAGACGGCCAGGGTCAGCGTTGGAGAGACAGTCGTCGACGCCATTGAGGTGTTTCTTGACGCCATATCGGCAATTGACAAGGTGGTGGCTGATTGCGAGGCCAAGGCGCAAACCATCAAGAGCATCATTGACGGCTGGGAACTCGACTGCTCTGGCCACAGCAAGCGAAGCCAACGCCCATCGCCCGACAGGGACATGCCACCCACTCCGAGCAGTGTTGCCAGCAGCACGGGTTACGTGCCGTGTCCTGTGCCCCAGCAGCCTGAGCGCATGGACGGCCACTGCGTCATGAAGCCCTTTCAGCTGTTTGGCCTTAACTGGATGTCGCTTCTCTACCACAACGATATTGGCTGCATCCTAGCCGATGAAATGGGACTGGGCAAGACGTGCCAGGTCATTTCTCTCATCTGCCACTTGGTCCAGGATTATGAGCAGCAAAGGCGATGCCGACGTCCCTGGCCCAACCTCATTGTCGTTCCGCCCAGCACCTATAACAACTGGCTCATGGAATTGGAGCGATTTGCTCCCCACTTGTCCGTTGTCGGGTATCGAGGCACCCAGGCAGAACGTGCCGCCATTGCCTATCAAGTTGAAGAGGAGCCCGAGGCCTATCACGTGGTGCTGGCCACGTACTCTCAAATCAACTCGGACCAAGATGTTGAGTGCATGCGGTCGCTTGACCTCAATGCAGCCATCTTTGACGAGGGCCACAAGATGAAGAATCCCGAGACCAAGATATACAAGGATTTGAAGCGCATCACAGCCCACTGGAAGATGCTGCTGACGGGTATGTTTGCATTTTTTCTGTCTTGGCTCTTCTCCTCTTTTTCTTTTGTCTTTCTGCTTCAGTTCATGGGCGCTGACGAGACTGGTGCATGCTAGGAACGCCGGTGCAGAACAATCTGATGGAGATGACGGCTCTCCTCAGCTTCATCAATCCACAAATGTTTGACGGTTGCATGCGGCACATCAAGTACATTTTCAGCCACAAGATATCCATCAGAGACGTTTCCAACGGGGCCTTTTTATACAAGGAGCGGGTCAAGCGGGCAAGAACCATTCTCGAACCCTTCATCCTGCAGCGACGCAAGGACCAGGTGCTGTCGGACATGCCGCCCAAGGTCAACGCCGTGGTGCACTGTCCCATGAGTGAGAGACAGAAGCCCGTCTACGACGAGTACGAGGCCATCTTCAGACTTGAGCCCGGACAGCGCACCAAGCAAGTGGGTGGTCGACACAACGATCTCAACAATGTCTGGATGCAGCTGCGCAAGGCGGCCCTGCACCCACTGCTCTTTCGGCGCCACTTTGACGATGCCAAGGTAGAGGCCATGGCCAAGGTGCTAATGAGGGAGGTGCCGCAATCGGAGCTACACCAAACAGACTTGAAGCACCTGGTGCAGGAGCTCAAGAACTCGTCCGACTTTGAGCTGCATCTCTGGTGTCGAGACTACGCCAAACACCTGGCCAAGTTTGACATTGCAGCCTCGTGCTTGATGGAAAGTGGCAAGGTGACCAAGTTGCTGCAGCTCATTGGCCAGTACCAAGAAGAGGGCGACCGAGTGCTTGTATTCAGCAAGTTCTCTCGCCTCATTGAGCTGCTCATTGAGGTGCTTTCGCTCCAGAATATCGAGCACCGGGTGCTCATGGGAAACACCAATGTGTCGGAGCGGCAAACGCTCATTGACGACTTTAACGACAACCCAGCCATCCCCGTCTTCCTGCTGACGACGGGAGCCGGCGGGACGGGCATCAACTTGACGGCGGCCAACAAGGTCATCATCTTTGACCAGTCGGACAATCCGCAGGACGACATCCAGGCCGAGAACCGGGCACACAGGCTGGGGCAGACGCGCCCCGTCGAGGTGGTGCGCCTTATTTCGTCGGCAACCATTGAGGAGCTGGTGTACAAGGCCTGCCAGAAGAAGATTGAGCTGGCCAACAAAGTGACTGGCACGTCGCTCGAGAGCAGCGAGGAGCAGGATGAAGAGAATATGGAGACCAAGGTGCGCAACATGATCAAGGACATGACTCCCCCTTGACTCAAGCTTGTTGGACGTGCAGTTGCAAGCGTCCATGTATCCATTATGCATTTGTCTGTGGGCTTGTCCACGTGCATGGAGTCGGGCTACACGGAGCAAAGCAATAGATAGAGATAGACGAGGCCTTTTGTTCTCAATTCAGCTTCGCCGCAACATGTGTGGCACGAGTCCTAGAGGCGCCGTGTCTTGTAGTAGTCTCCAATGCCCTGGTCCAGGAGCGTTTTTAATTTTTAATTTTTTTTATTTTTTTAATTTTTTAATTTTTCTTTCTCTCTATTTTCTTTTCCAGCGGCGGTTGATGCTTTTGCGGTCTCTGCCGAGACGCTGGGCACAGTCAAATCACTAGGATTCAGAGAGGTAAATATTTCAAGCACGAGGCGGACGAGGAGGCAGTCTTGGCCGGGTCATGATGAAACAGACACCATTGGCGGCCACGCCTCTTGTCAAAGCATCCATGCGCCACAACCAGACTCATTAGGTGTCTACTAGTTACAGCGTCCAGCCGCTTCTCTTCTCCTCTTCCCTTGTTCATGCAACGTCGGCAGTGGCAAGAAGAAGAAAGAAGAAGAAATATTAGAAAAAAAAAATTAATAAACAAGTGCCGGCGCCACAGTGCGGCTCCCAGCAAGACAATTACCAACAGACGCCATTGCCTCACATTACCACGCAGTCCTTGTCGTCCTTGGCCATCTTGGCGTTGCGAGGCGGCGCAACGTCCATGGGCATGCCGCCGCCACTGGCTGCCGCTTGAATGACGGCCAGCCGCTGTCTGGCTCGCTCGTCGCCAGCATCGGCTGCCTTGACGTACCACACGTTGGCCTCGAGCATGTCGCGCCGGCAGCCAATGCCCATCTCGGTAAAGTAGCCGACAGCATATTGAGCCTTGGCGTAGCCTGCCATGCCCGCCGCCAGCAAAGGCACCGTGTCAGCACTCCCATGACTCGACGCAAGCTGCCCTTTGCCACATACCAAGTTGGGCCGAGCGGCGAGCCCATTCATACGCCTCTTCCTCGTCCTTGTCCATAATGGGCGGTGCTCCAACCATGTACCAGGCGCAGAGACCCATCATGGCGGCTGCGTGCCCGCGCTCAGCAGCGCCGGTATAAAAGTGCACACTCAGCGCCGCATCCTTGGGGCAGTTGAGAGTGCCGTGTTCATAGGCCTCGCCCATGCGGTAGTTGGCCTCGGGGTGGCCCAGCTCGGCCGCCTGTGTATAGAGCTCGGCCGCGTAGCTCAGGTCCTCAAAAACATCGTCCCCGTATCCCGTCTCATACAGGCACCCCAGCTGGTAGGGAGCATTGTTGTACTGGGCGTCGGCTGCCTCGGTCGCTAGCTTGAGCCACTTGATGCCCTCACGATATCTCTTTTCGCCCAAGTCGCCCGACAGACACGCTTTGCCCAGGCGCGTCATGGCCCCGGGATGACGCTTCGAGGCTGCCAGGCGCAAGAACTGCACCGCCTTTGCCGGGTCCTTGCGGCAGCCCCAGCCAAACTCGTAGCAAAGAGCCGCACGATATGCAGACTCGGCATGCCCGTGCTTTGCGGCAAGGACAAAGAGCGGAAAGGCGGCATTGTAGTCCTCTTTGCCTTTGCTAAAGAGCCCCGAGGCAAAGCCGTCGGCCAGGTAGTACTGAGCAAAGGGGTATCCGCCGTTGGCAAGGCGCTGCAGGATCTGGCGAGCCTCTCGCACCATCTCAAAGGGATTGGCAGTGAAGCACGAGCTGTCCAAGTCGCGAGGGGGGTGTGGGCTGGGCTTGCGCGCCATGGCGTCGGCCATGTCGAGTCCCAGCTCCTGTGCTGTGGAGATGAGGAATACGGCAAACGAGTACTGGATGGAGAAGTCGTTTGTCTTTTTGACGTTTTGGCGGTACATGTCAAGCGTCTTTTGCGTGCTGAGGAGCGATGCGTTGTTGCCCACGGCGCTGCGCAAGTTGGAGTTGTCCAGAGTGAGAGGCGCCGGGGCTTGTTGTGGATAGGGCACATTGAGCAGCTCGGCGTACGACGAGGGTCTGGCATCTGGAGACTTGCGCGACTGCAACGAGGGGGCGCGCAAGTGCGAGCCTCGGGGCGAAAGATTGGGAGACGGGCCCCGAGGGGCATTTTCCGACCACAAAGAGTACGACGACTGCGGCCGCGACTGAGAGGCTCTGCCAAAGTAGCCCGACAAGGGCGTCAGGTGGCGGCCCCCGTGTGCAGTGCTATCGAGCTGATCTGGAGTGAGAGATGGCCGGGCCGCGTCCGGGTTGCCATTGCTAGGGCGCGGCGAGTAGTCTCGTTGGTGGTGATAATGGAACTGCGGAATGCTTTCTATTTGCCCTTGTCTGCCGTCGAGCACCGAGCCTTGGGGAGAGAGCTGATGGGGCGAGCACTCGGTGGCATCATTGCTACCATAGACGGAGCTCGTGCTTGTTGGAGCCGAGGAATGAACAGAGCCTGCTTGGTGCCCGCTGCTGGCTGTCTCGTCTGATTCGCGGCTGTTGCGAAAGACACCCCGGAGCCCTTGTTTGTAGGGGCTAACGGCCGTTGCATCCAACTGGCCAGGCGTTGAAGCCGCACCAAGGTTTGAATTGGCGCCCACGTCATCAAACTCTATCGCATTATCCGTGCTGCAGCGTCTGCCCCGTGACAGCGTCATCTCATCGCCATCAAGTGCCAGCGACGGCGAAGCAACCATGAATCCTTTATCGCCCGAGTCAAACACTGCATCGCGAGCCAAGGGCAGCTTGGGCAATGCCTTGGAAAGCTTGTTGGCTGCTCGCACGCGCGACTCGACATTGATTCTGGATAAAGGGGCGCAGCCGTCGTCTTGGTATTTCGACTCGGCGGGGCATAGAGAGCCATCACGGAGCTGAGTCCTGTTTGCCGGTGCGTTTGATTGCACCAGAGGTTTGCGAGGGACCCTGTGAGACGATCTAGCACCAGCAGGTGGCATGGAGCGCAGCGAGTCGTGATTTCTACTTGCAGTGGTTGTTGAAGACATTGGAGGTGGTCAAGCACGCACGGCTACCGAGGTCTGTAGCCCGTGACGGCTTGGGCGTCCAAGACAGCACAGCCAAGTGAGCAGTGGGCGATTTGCTGCTAATGTGATGCTCGTCGAGAATCTTTGGCCGTCAGGGGGCGTATTACAGCGCTGTGCTGGTGCAGGGTGAACAATGCATAGACGAATACTCGGAAACCAGGCTGGTAATGTGTCCGCTATATCATGCCGAAGCGACAGGTAGGCCAAGAAGAATGGGCCGAGGAATAACTTGACATGAATGTGATGCTCGTGATGAGAAGAAAAACTAGTAGCTAGGTAGATGGTCCAAGGCTACAGAATACAATAGCACCCGAGGTCGTCGTAGGCGATACTCGGTAACAGCAGAGGCGGGGGGGCCAGGCAGTTGCTGGAATGAAGTCTCAGTCGAGAGACCAGGTAAGCGAGTGGGCGAGGCGCTGGGCGCTAATACGTCGTTGTGACTCTGATGAGTGTCTATAGATGCAAGAGAATGAGAGGGAGGCGTTGGGATCTTGGTGAAAGAGGGGTTAGAAAATTCCACAGCAGGGGGCCTTTGGCGGTGCTTTGTCTGAGCGCAGGCCATGGACCGACCTCGCGTCTCCCTATAAGCAGGTAGCAGGTAGGGAGGGCATCATCTCCGCCTGGTACATACAGTAGTACTACTAGTACTACTAGTAGGGACCTCCTATCTACTACTACTACCACTACAACTACTAGTGCTGTACGACTGCGATTACTACTCGACTACGACTCCTCTCCTCCCTATAGCTGCCTACTACCACTACTACCACCACCACCACCACCACCACTACTACTACTAGCCTACAGCAGCCAGGAGCCAAGTCGCTCTCTCTCAATCACTACCGCTGGCCACAAGATGCCGCTCGACACACCCTCACCGCACCAAGACGTCGGCAAGACACTGGGCCTCCCTTTTCTGTCACCAATCGCCTCGGGATGTGCTCAATGCCAAGATGGCGTCATGAATAGCGGCCGATTATGCAGTGCTTGGCCCTGTGGCGTGTCGCAAGTAGAAGCACTGCAAATACATCAAGGGCTGCTCAAAAAGCTCTTGGTATCCACCTTGCTATAGCCCGTGTGTCGCGGCATTGTGTGTGACAGGCAACTGTCTGCACGCACCTGTACCTAGTAGCCGCCAATGACACGCTACCGCTCCTACAGGCAAGGCAGGGGACAGAAAAGGACGCTGATGCTTGTCTTGCATCTTACTTGGTATCGGCCATGAATCACTCAAACAACTTGTGGTGCCCTTGATTGTACCCGGGGCACGACAAAAGCGTCGTCTTGTAGTGGTGTTGATACTTTAGAAAAAAAAGAAAGATCAAAAAATCGCTGGTCTAGGTGTGCTGTCGAGCGATTGATGCGCCGCGGTTAGCAAATTAATAAAAGGCGAGTTGGGTCCATGACATGAAGTCAAGACATGATGGCGTATACCATGGTACGGCTGGGCCAAGCGCAACCTGCATTCCGCACCCCCCTTTCAAAGTCCCGACTCTGGAGAGCAAAATCACTGAAACACACGCCACATGGTGGCCCGTCTTGCTGTCAGCAGCCCGTCCCCCAATCTAGCCCCATGATGTGAGCGGCTGGAGGTCAACTCGTATAGACGTCCATGTCAGTGTCAGACGGTTAACTGCAGTTTGACCAGTCTGGCGAGTGCGGCTTTTTTCTTGGTTTGTTTCTTGATGGCTACTCAGCCGTTTAATCTGTTGGTCCGGAAATTCGTGTCATCTCACTTCCCGAATCAAGATGATGAAGCAATTAGTCTTGGGATGCTAGTAGTAGTAGTAGATGGCAAACAAGAGTCTTGACCCTGCCGTAATGAGTCGTGGTGGCTAACCAAGCCCATGCACGCTCCGTCACTCTACACGTCGACGCGACAAGCTGTTGCGAGGCGTGCATGCTTTAATTCCTCCTAGTACTACTACTATTAGACTACTAGTAGTAGTAGACTACCACTACTAGGTTGCATGCGAGGTCATGGTATTTAATCTTGGGTACTACTGGTATACATAGTTGTACATTGATGCCTGTAGACCAGGGTTTCGCACTCACGAGCCACTGCGCCTAGTGGCTAAAAATAAGTTGGCTTGCCCAGCACATTTTGTCCAGTTGTGTCTGTGCGTTTTTGCTTGAGTGGCCTGGAGAGTCGCAGGAGCTGACACAAGCAGCTAGCTGCCCGGGGCAACGGGGCCTTGATGGGCAACGGCGGGGGAGCATGGGCCAATCAGCAGAGATGCGGACCTGTCTGTGCGGCTAGCAAGTTGACGCTTCACAATTTTGGCTGCTGCTGCTTGTTCCTAGCAGCTAGGAGTAGTTTTACTTTGCCGTTTCCTCATCAGGTGCACCGCCGTGCCCAGATATGCACAAGTTCAGGAACAGACATTCTAGAGCTATACTACTAGTACTTTCAAGCAGTACACTGGAATTAAGTCCTAGTACTACTACCAACTACTACTACTACTACTGTTAGTAGTAATGGGTAGCAGTACTACTACTATAGTTGAGTATAAATGTAGAAATGGTGCATGTGATTGTGTGCAATTTCTCGTATCGCTTTGTCAAGCCTGTCGGGAGGAGTCGTCTCGGGACTTTTAAGTTAGTAGGTATTAGTACTAGTAGTACTAGTGGTAATGGCCAAGTTTCGTCCCTTGTCCCTGGCGTCGCTCGATCTACAGTCTGGATTAACAGGACTACGGACATGTTGGGTTATGTGCAATCTGCAATTTACCTCATACACAAGTACTGCTACTACTAGTGCATGTCGCAAGTCCACGTGTACCCTCCTATCTGCCTACATAGACAGGTACTTGGATTGCCGTGGAGGCAGCACGTACTACTAGTAGTACTAGTAGTAGTAGATGCATGTATCGACATGTAGTGTGTATACTAGTAGTACTAGTAGTATGTACATACAGTTGGCTGCTGCTACTGCTACTACTAGTACTACCTGTAGAGGCGCACTGGCGCTCGACGACTGGTATTTTTTTGCACGGCCCACACAGGCATGCACATTCCACTCGTGGCATCAGCCACCTCGCCTGGCCAACTGGCAAGGGGTCTGTCTGGCTGCGCGACACAGTGGCAGGGACGATTAGGGCGGGCATTCCCAGGGCTTTGCCTGCTGGTTTCCTGAGAAACGACGACTCTCGGACGTTTTGCATAGCGGCCAAGACAGGCTCCCCCCTCCCCAGTGGAAGCTGACGGTTTTTTTTTTTCTTCTTGTCCCTCTTGTGGCTATTCAATTACTGTGGTTGATGAAGACAAGCGGACCTCGTGCACTACATGCTGGTCAAGGTTTGCAGGGCGCTGGGTTGAGATTGCGCAAGGCGACGTCTTGGCCACTCCCGATTGCGGCTAAATTGGCAAATTGCTGGCCATGTCTTTACCCGAGAGACCTGGGGGAAGCCCTCGGGTTGACGGCGGGACTTGGTACCGACAGTCTCCTTCTGGGCGGACTCGACCTGGCGACGTGGAAGCAGCAGGCTACCGGGGCGTGTGCAAGGCTGGACGGCATGGGCGAGGCAGGTCTGGGTCGTCGTTTGACGAGAGCGTTTCGAATGTCAATGCCAACACGGACAAGATTCCGCTGTCGCCCACGGGGGCTGGTGGCAGCGGAGGAGATGGAGGTTCGGAGCAGGCCATGTGGCGCAAGAGAAGCCTGGTGCGGCCAGAGAGAAAGAGAATAGGCAAGGACCATCGGCACTACCACTACCACAAGCACGCCAGCAAGATGGAGGTGCTGCCGTCGGCAACGGGCAACGAGGTGGCGATGGAGGAGCTTGACAGCTCGACGGAGCCGTGGGCGCGGACCAACGAGAGCGTGTCGTCGTGGGCGGGACAAGGGTCGAGAAAGGGAGGGCAGGTGTCTGGCGAGGCGGAAAAGGCTGGGGCGGGGCAGGCGTCGCGAGGCAAGGCGGGCAAGATTGGCAAGGCGAGCAAGAGGCGGGGCTCGAGATGGCAGACGGGCAAGAAGAAGAAGCAGGGGTCGGAGGAGCAGCTTGGACCGCCGAGCTTCTGGAACCTGTACTGCGCGGGAGTGACGTTTTGGTGCCCCGACTTTGTGCTGGGATGCTTTGGCAAGACGACCAAGGCGCAGCGGCGGGCGTGGCGGGAGAAGATGGGGCTCATCAGCATCATCCTCAGCATCATGGCGGTGGTGGGCTTCTTGACGTTTGGCTTCACGGCAACGGTGTGTAGCGCGCCGCCGCTGCGGCTGCAGGTGAACAAGGTGTCGGAGGGCTTCATGATATTCCACGGGGTGGCGTACGACCTGAGCAACTCGCACCACCCGCCGGCCGAGGGCATTGCGCTGCGGCAGGACGGGCTCGGGGCCAACGTGCTGTACGACCTGGGAGAGAAGCACGGGGGCCAGGACGGCAGCTTCCTCTTCCAAAACGTCAATGGGCGGTGCAAGGGGCTGATTGAGGCGGCCGAGGGCTCCGACGTGCCGACCAACGACAATGGCGACTTGGCGTGGTATTTCCCGTGCACCACGGTGAAGCAGGACGGGTCGACGGAGCCGAATCTGACGGTGGACTACTACTTGGGCTACGGCTGCCACACGACGGACAAGTCGCGGCGGGCGTTTTACGTGGAGCTGGACAAGGCGGCCGACGTGTACTTTACGTGGGAGGACATTGGCAACACGTCGCGCAACCTCATGGTGTACTCGGGCAGCGTGGTGGACCTGGACGTGCTGCGGTGGTTCAACGAGAGCCAGGTGGTGGTGCCGCAGCGCTTCAAGGAGCTGCGGGAGCGGGGCTCGGCGGCCAACCGGGCGGTGCGGGGGCGCGACGTGACGCGCATGATGCAGGCGGGCCCGGACAAGGCGTACGCGCAGTGCCTCGAGGACATTGCCAAGGTGGGCTCGGTGGACACGGAGACGGTGGGCTGCATGGCGTCCAAGGTGGTGCTGTACTGCGCGCTGACGCTGATTCTGTCGGTGGTGCTGGCGCGGTTTGGGCTGGCGCTCGTCTTCCAGTGGTTTATTAGCCGGCACTACGGGGCCGCCAAGACGTCGCAGAGCTCGGACCGGCGCAAGCGGCAGCGGCAGATTGAGGCGTGGAGCGACGACATATACCGGGCGCCGCTGCGGCTGGCGGGCGACGTGGGCAGCACCGTGGTGGGCTCGGAGCGCAGCCGGCGCACCGCGTCCTTTCTGCCCACCACGTCGCGCTTCTCGGCCGTCTATGGCGCCGGCGGACGACGCGCGCCCACCACCATGGCCAGCCAGCGCTGCATGGCGCCCTCGAGCCAGGGCGCGCCGCACCAGGGCGTGGTCCCCCAGCCGCCCTCGGACTGGATGCCCTTTGGCTTTCCCCTGGCGCACACCATGTGCCTGGTGACGGCCTACTCGGAGGGCCTCGACGGCATCCGCACCACGCTCGACTCCATCGCCACCACGGACTACCCCAACAGCCACAAGGCCATTGTCGTCATCTGCGACGGCATCATCAAGGGCAAGGGCGAGGCCCAGTCCACCCCCGACGTCTGCCTGGCCATGCTCAAGGACCACGCCGTCCCCCCCGAGCTGGTGCAGCCCTTTTCCTACGTGGCTGTGGCCAGCGGCGCCAAGCGCCACAACATGGCCCAGGTCTACTGCGGCTTCTACGACTACGGCCCCGCCTCCCACATCCCCCCCGACCGCCAGCAGCGCGTCCCCATGATGGTGATTGTCAAGTGCGGCACGCCCCTCGAGGCCCTCGAGCCCAAGCCGGGCAACCGCGGCAAGCGCGACAGCCAAATCATCCTCATGTCCTTTTTGCAAAAGGTCATGTTTGACGAGCGCATGACGGAGCTCGAGTACCACATGTTCAACGGCCTGCGCGCCGTCACCGCCATCTCCCCCGACTACTATGAAATCGTGCTCATGGTGGACGCCGACACAAAGGTCTTTCCCGACAGCCTCACCCACATGGTGTCTGCCATGGTCAAGGACCCTGAAATCATGGGCCTGTGCGGCGAGACCAAGATTGCAAACAAGCGCGACAGCTGGGTCACTGCCATTCAGGTCTTTGAGTACTTCATCTCGCACCACCTGGCCAAGTCTTTTGAGTCCATTTTTGGCGGCGTCACCTGCCTGCCCGGCTGCTTTTGCATGTACCGCATCAAGGCCCCCAAGGGCGGCCACAACTATTGGGTGCCCATTCTCGCAAACCCCGACATTGTCGAGCACTATTCGGAAAACGTGGTTGAGACGCTCCATGAAAAGAACCTCTATCTGCTGGGCGAGGACCGCTTCCTCACCACCCTTATGCTGCGCACCTTTCCCAAGCGCAAGCAAGTCTTTGTGCCCCAGGCCGTCTGCAAGACGACGGTCCCCGACAAGTTTATGGTGCTGCTGTCTCAGCGCCGCCGCTGGATCAACTCCACCATTCACAACCTCATGGAGCTGGTGCTGGTCCGCGACTTGTGCGGCACCTTTTGCTTTAGCATGCAGTTTGTCATTTTTGTCGAGCTTGTCGGCACTCTGGTCCTGCCCGCCGCCATTGCCTTTACCTTTTATGTTGGTGCGTATCTCTTTTTTTTTTTTCCCTCTTTCTCCCCCTTGCTCCCTCTTCCCCTTGTTCAACCTCCCTCTTGGCTGACTGACTCTCGACTTGCTTTCCTCACAGTCATCACCTCCATTGTCCATTCTCCCCCTCAAATCATCCCCCTCGTCCTGCTGGCCCTCATCCTCGGCTTGCCCGGTGTCTTGATAATCGTCACTGCACACTCGTGGTCTTATGTCGTCTGGATGCTCATTTACCTGCTCTCACTTCCCATTTGGAACTTTGTCCTGCCGACGTATGCCTTTTGGAAGTTTGACGACTTTTCCTGGGGCGACACTCGTAAGACGGCCGGCGACGAGGCCACCAAGGGGCGAGTCGAGCACCAGGGCGAATTTGACAGCAGCAAGATTACCATGAAGCGATGGGCCGAATTTGAGCGCGACAAGCGCTCCCGCTCCAGCTACTGGGGCTCCAGAGAAAATATCGTTGGAGGCGGGGGGAGCAGCAACCCCGCCGCCACCTGGGCCTTGCCTCTTGGACACGACCATTTGCAGAGCCAAGACTATCATCATCACCTTGCCGAGGCCTAGCTACTTCGCCCTGGTTGCTTTTTTTTTTTTTCAAAATCTTTGCAAAAAAAAAACCTCGAGTTGCCCAAGGCCTTGCTTGAGTTTACCTTTATTTATTTTTTTATTCTTCTTCTTCTTCTTCATCATTCTCACCCGTTTCCAACTTGTGCTCTCCTCCTTTTCTTCCTCTTGGACTTGTCCCAACTTTTACATATACTTGTCCCGACTTGTCGTCTCTTGTCGTGCGCCAAGCACACAATTGGTATCCACGAGGGAGCAAGGCAATCAAGATGGGCCATGGCCATGGTCTTGATGCAGCGCATGGAACAAGAGCGCCTAGGCAGTACTCGTATAACAATGAGATAGTGTTTGATAACAATATACTCGCAGAGGCACTCTGTTGGCATGCGTAGCCGTGCATCAATGAGTACATGTGTGCAAAATAAACAAGAAGAAGAGAGAGAAGCCATGGTCAAAGTATAGGAAACAAGACACGACGAATAAAGAGCAAAAAAAAAAGGAAAAAACGCCTCAACGCCCAACCTTGTGCCCCGTCTGGTTTCCGCGTGTCTACTAAATCTCTTGTCTCGGCCGTCGTCTGTAATTGCGGAGCGTGGCTCTCAAGTGTGGTGTTGAGCCGAGTCGGCGGGCGAGTCAACAAAGACCCAGGGCTTGTGGGCATCAACATGGGCCGAGTGGCGCTCATCGCCCCAGCGCGCGCCAACCGTGACCCAGACGTGCTTGAGGGGCGCCGACGAGGGCGGTGCGGGCCGGAAGCCTCTCCAGCGCAGGCGCGTATCGCGGTCCATGGAGCTGTTGCCCAGTCCGCCGTTTGCCACCCACTCAGCCACGACGGTCTTTATAAAGGCGACTTTGCGGCGAAAGTCGTTTGCGGCAGGGATGCCTTGCAGGTGGGCATCAATCTCGGGGCGGCGGCGAGAGCGCGTCGTGGCCGACGGCTTGGTGTGGAAGTTGAGCAGCGTCTGCAGGGGATACGACAGGGTGGCGCGGTCGTCGAGAGCCGTGGGCGCAATGGTGCCCGTGGCGGCCAGCGACTCGGCGGCGTGCAGCGGGAGATGCCAAAAGTGGCACCAGGTGCCTGTGGCGTCGAGGACAATTTTGGTGTGGTCGGGAAAGTTGAACTAGGGGCCGAGTAAGCCAAGGCGAACAATGAAGAATAATGATGGCATGAAAAGAAGAGAGGGGGAGGAAAAAAAAAAAAAAGGCGCGCCTACCTGGACATGGCCGTCGCAAAAGACCCAGCAGCCCACGTCGCCAAAGCGCTGGTAAAAAGTAACGAGCTGGGCGTCGCGGTCCGTCTCGTCGGGCGCCTCTGGCTGGGCGTCGTCTCGGCCATAGGCAATCATGTAGTTGGCAAACTTCTTCCACAAGATAATCCTCTCGCGCTTGCGGTGCTGGTAGACGTCCTTGCCCGGATTCATCTTGCCATTGAGGGCGACGCGAAAGTGGTCGGGGGAAAGGCTGGCCTCAACCAGGCCCTGCTCGCCCCTGTTTTCAAAAAACTTGACGGGCTCCGTCATGGGCACGGGCTGCAAGCGGTCGGGATACGAGTCGTCGTGGCGGCGCATCATGTGTCTCTCGGCGGCGCGGATGAAGACGCCGGCCGGGGGCAGCATGAGGCTGCTGGCGCCGTCCGTGGCGGCAATGTCGCGCAGGATGCAGCCGACGCTGCCGTCGTTGAGGATGTAGCCGAGGCCAAACTTGTTGGTGTAGTCGACCCACTTGACCACCACCTGAGGCTGGGGCGGCGCGGGCGAGACAATGGCCATGGTGCGCGAGTTGAGGGCTCGCTCCACTTGGGCGAGCAGCTTGGCGAGGCGGCCGAGAATGGCGTCTGGTCTGCTGTCGGGGATGCGCGTGGTGCTTTCGCCGCGGCCAAAGAGGGAAGCTGTGGGCGAGGGCTCCGAGGGCAGAGCAATGGCGGTGCGGCGGGCTGTGGCGCTCAAGACGGGCTTGTTTTGCGCGCGCTGCTGGGCCGCAAAGCTCTGGGGCGGCTGGCCAAGCGACGACGGCGTGTGCTTGGCGCGCAGCTTGTGGTACTCCTTGGCAAACTCCTCAAAGGGCTTGTAGACGTTGCTCGCCGCCAGCCATGTCTTGATGGGCCCCAGCGCCTTCTCCTCCGCCTTCATCTCCTTCCAAATGGGCGTGTGCATCACCTGGACTGGGTTCCAGGGCCCAACGCAGCACTCGCGGCACATGTCCTTGAGATTGCGCTCCGAGCGCGCCTGCAGCTGGGGGCTGAGCCGGCTCGTGTAGAACTCGTCGGCGTCGGGCGCCACGTCGCGGAAGCGGGAGCTCAGGTCGGCCTGGCTTGGCATGTAGCCCGAGAGGAAGAAGGCGTGCTGGACAATGGCATCGGGGTCGGGGCGGCGGTGCGCGTCCTCGAGCAGCGTCGCCACCAGCTCCTTGGCCTCGCTGCTAATGTAGCGCTGCGACGCCTCGCCCACGGGCCATTCGTAGTCGCGGTCTCGGGCCCGTCGGTAGATCTCGTCCGTCGTGGACGATTGAAAGGGCGGCCTCGACGTCAACATGGCAAACCTAGAGGCAGCAAAGCCAAAAGCCAGCGTCAGCCCACAGCCGCAGTTACAGCCCACAGCACCCACAGCACCCACAGCACCCACATTATGATTCCCAGACTCCAGATATCCACCATGTGGTCGTGTCCATTCTTGCCCTTTTGCAGAATCTCGGGCGCAATGTAGTTGGGCGTCCCGCACAGCGTCGTCCGCCGAATCGTCTGCATGTCCTCCCCCGTCACCACCAGCGCCGCCAGCCCAAAGTCCCCAATCTTGGCATTCATGCCAGAGTCGAGGAAGATGTTGCCCATCTTGAGGTCGCGGTGGCTGATGCCCTTGGCGTGCATGTACTTGATGGCCCCTGCAATCTGCACCGAGTACAAGCGAACCTCGGGCTCCGTCAGTCCTTTGCGCCGCTTCACCATGTCCATCAGAGACCCGTTGCTGCACAGCTCCAGCACCAGGTACGTGCAGCTGTCAAAGGAAAAGGCCCGGAAGAAGTGAACCACGTTCTTGTGCCGCATCTTGGAGTGTATCTGCAGCTCCGTTTGGAACTACAAGACGCCCCGTCAGCCCCATGCCCTGGCTCCTGCCCATATCCTCAACCTCGCCAGCCTACCTTTTGCTCAATCTTGGGCGGCATCTGCGTCTTGACAATCTTGAGGGCAAACTTTTTCCCATCTGCCACCAGCTTTCCCGTGTGGCATATGGCAAACCCTCCCTTGCCCAGCAGCCTGCCCACCTGGTAGGCCTCTCCTCCCGGCTCCACCACCTCGTCGGGCGGTGACGGCGGATGTTCTTTTCCTTTTGACGCCCGCACCTGTCCCACTGCCGGCCCTGCTTTGCTCTTGGCCTCTGGCCCATTGCCTAGTAGTCGCGGGGCGTTGACGTCTCTAGGCGACAAGGCCTCCATGTTGGCAGCCACCAGTCTCTGTGCAGCCATGCCAGATGGATTCTTGGCAATGTCCAGCCTGAGCATTACCAGCAACCAGCCGCGTCCACCCCAAGCATGTGAACAAGGTGCCTTGCCGCAACGAGCTATATCGGTGCGTCTTTGAATTGATGGATATCTCTAGTGTTAGTATCTGTGTGCCTGCCTGTGTGCCTGCCTTGTGTGCCTGTGTGTGTGTATGTGTGTATGTGTGTATGTGTGTGCCTGTGTGTCTGCGTGCGTCCATGTATGTGTGCGTGTGCATGTGCCTCTGTGTCTTGTGTATGTATTCCTACTCGTGACTTTTGCCGTTGCCCGCGCAACCAGCCCTTGCCTAGTATTTTCGCCTACCCTATGGCTTGCTAGGCCCCTGCCGACTTGCTGCTACTAGTACTACTACCACGATGTACTAGTACTCCTACCACCACTATTACTACTAGTACTACTATTACTATTACCACTAGTATTACTACTAGTACTATTACTATTACTAGTACTACTAGTACCACTACTACCACTACTACTGCTAGGTAGCAGCACACTTAAAGTTGTACCTAATACTACTAGTGGTACTTTGGCCATTATCAAGGTGCCCCAGTGGCCACGCCTAGTAGGTCGCCGCCTGCTGCTGCATTGATTTCATGGTTGATTGACATTCACTCCTTTGGCCACAGGGTCAAGTCGTCCATTGCCTCGCGCCACGCAGCCAAATGGTGCCCCTTCCCCTCTTCAAGCTTGCGGCGCTCTTTGTGCGACACGTGTCCAAATATGGCGCCGTACGTTCGAATACACGTCGTCGTCATTCTACACTCTTGACGCCGGGCTGACCGACTCTGGCTGGCAGAACCGCATCAAAGCCCAGGCCCATCATCATCCTCGCTTCCGTGCCTTTGCCGCACGCCACGGCCAGTCGATTCATCAGCTCAACATGAGGCTCTCCGTGGCCCTGCTGCGCGACCCCGAGGCCGAACGACGGGCAAAGGAACAGGCCGAGGCGCCCACAGTCAAGACACAAGAGCAGGTGAAGCGCGACGAGAAAAGGCCAACTAGCCAAGCGTCGAGATGGCCGCGCTTCTCTTTGAAAAACGTATGGAAACGCAAGTTTCGCCCACTGCCCGAGTCCAAAGCCGTTGACCTGTTTGCCGACGTGGCGGGCGATGCCTTTATCCTTGCAGTGGCGGGGGGCTTGATCATGTACGAATATTGGAAGTCGTCGCAAAAGCCCGACGTGAACAAGGAGCGCATCCAGGAGCTTGACCAACGCCTCGACCAGCTTAGTAAACGCGAAGATGAGCTGGCCGCGGCCGAGGAGAGGGCGAGGCAAAAAGTCGAGGCTCTGGAAGAGGCCCTCAGGGCATTGAGGGATCCCAAGACGCAGGAGCCTTTGCTACCCACGCTGCCAGTGACAAGATGAGGATTCAATCTTTTCTACTGTAATGCACCTTGTAAAAATGCACATGCCATGGTGCCCTTGTATTGGGCATGCTGTATAGTAGTAGTGGCCTGCTGTTTGTCATGGACCTCTACTACAACAACAACCACCACCACCACCACCACCATCACTACTACTACTAACTTAGTAGTTCTTGCAGTAATTAGTAGTACTAAGTAGCAAGCCCTCCTTGTAGTGGTAGTGGTAATAGTACTTGGTAGCAAGCCCTCCTTGTAGTGGTAGTAGTAGAAGTCTAGTAGGTACTATACGTGTCGTGGGTGCTGCATACTACATGTTGCATTGCGCCTCCTCCCGCTAGCACCACCATGTACCTACAGAGTACGGTTACATTCAGCAACAAGCCCTACTCGAGTCAAGTCGTCAACCTTGACTTGACTGGCTGTCTAGCCGCCCAACTACTACTACTAGTACTAGTAGTAATTCTGCACGCTGTTGATTTTCTACGCCCAAGAACTTAGCCAAGCATGCACATGACATGTATGCATCAATTTTTTGTTCAATTCCCATTCATTATTACTCCCCCCCCTCTATTTCATTAATGCCTCTGCATCGTTCTCCTTGTCAAGTTTGTATTTTCTTTTTCCCTCCCGCTTCCCAAAACTAGACGTGCTTCAGACCTCTGACGCCCTTCTGTCTGATCTTCACCATCGCCATCCCAAGCGTCAAACACTCAGACGCCTCCTTGTTCATGCAAGTCGCTCACCCTGTCGTCGCCCACGAGGCATCGCAGCACACAATACCCATTGTCATCTGCTGCTTCGTGCCTCCGCAGGTCTCGGCTAGACATTGCCAGCCTTACTCATTCCATGTCCACCACGCTCTACCTCATTCCTCTTGACGCCAAAGATATCCGAGACTCGGTCCGTCCAGCCTACTGCTGCCATCTGACACACAATCGCCATCTTCCCACCAAGTACATTGCACGACAAACCTCGGCATTACCAGTTTTGCTCCCCGAGTCAATTATAGAACCGGGCCATCCCTCCCCATCTGACTCGGCTCTCCTTCCCTGTTCACCTTGTTCGGTTGCCGCCACTGTCTTGTTCTCATTCTTCTTTCAACAATCTGCCTTGTTCTGTTTTCTTCACTTGGACTACTTTTTCTAGCTTCAGGTCTGGTTACCTGCTTTCCCATCACCCCTCTTCTCTTTCTTCGCCGCCAATAATATTTTAACCCTGCTCTCAGGAGGACTTGGACAAGAAACAGAACAAGGACAAACCCACAGAACCCGACAAAAACGCCATCATGGGTAGACTCATCAAGAACCACTGGGCCCGCCTCATTGTTCTGACTGCCGCTGCTTGTACGACGCCGTTGGCTCATGATATATTTGGTGCTGCTTTTGCAAGCTAACAGACCTTTGACTCTCAGACCAGGTAGCTGCTGCCATTGAGGGTTTCATATGGCCCAAAATCTTTTGGGACTTCTTGACCAGGAATCTCGATGTCGCCGTCAAGCCCATTCCCATTCTGCAAATCATCAATCTCGTCTTTGGGCTTGGTCTCTTTGCCCTTGAGTGGCCTCTTCCCTTTCTCGCCGGTACCGGCATCCACCGCTCTCTCGAGTTTCGCCTCGCCGTCCTGCCGCTCACCGCTCTGGCCTCGGTGCTCATGTACCAGACAACCAATCCGGCCATTTACTACGTGATTGCCATGGGCGCCTACTTTTGGGCCTACAGCGAGGGCGAGGTGATATTCCTTCTGTGAGCCCTCGGTGCATGCATCTCACCCTGCTAACTCTGCGAGGCAGATGATATGCGCTAAGCCCTGGACGCTACCCAAGCGCGCTGCTCCTATCAAAGGCTAAACGTGGTTACATGTGCCCATGCCGCTGTACGCGACTATACGCGACTATATATCAAGCATAGCTGTATCTTGTGTTGTACCTGATGCAAGACTGCCGCACTTGTCCAATCTTTCCTCCTTGCACGCATACATTTTATTCGTGCTCTTTCTTCTTTTCAGCGTCGGCGTTTTGTGTATCACTTTTGGTGGCTTGTATGTTTTCAAGGAGGCTGGACTTCATCACTTCACTGGCATTAATAATAGCCTTTGGCCTGGTCTGCACCGTGGACCCTCTTGCAAAAACTTCGATAACTCGACATGACTCAATGGCCTTGTGTTGTATTGTGAGCACCTCTTGGCTCTGCGACGCAACATGGTGATTACCATTCTTGCTACACTTTCTAACCTGAGATGCGTGGCGTGCTTTCGAGCACTTACTCGTCCTTACAAATTCTCAGACAAAACTAATCGTTTTTTTTTGGGGACCTCTGGTGTCAGCGAGTCTGCATCTATGTACCATACATGACACTTATTACCTACTACTACCTCGTATTGAAGGACTAGCACAACCAGGTACTACTACTTGTTGAATGGTTCCTGTTGGCTCCTACAGCGACTAGTAGTAGACTTGGTCTTTTATCTAGATACACCTGCTATTAGGCTAGGTATTTTTTTCCCTACTATTAGAGTAGGAAGGTGGTCCCCCTTACTCTCTAGTAGTAAGATATCTTAGGTCGGGATACCCCCTCCTAGAATCTCTCTTCTTTATTTCTATAGCCATACATTCACCTCCTTGTAGCCTCCACACTACTACTACTACTACTACTTTCACCTCTCCTAGTAGGTACCAGTAGTGCTTATATTATCCTTCCTGCCGCACATGCGCACAAGTAGCAGCCCCATGCCTCTGCATCTTTCCAGGTATGTGCGTGTAGACACTTTTTCCAAAAGCCCAAGTGTTTCCAGCCGCTCTACGTGGCAGGGCACTATTACAAACAAATAAGTGTTTAGTTGCTTTTGTGTCAAAATTTTCATCACACTGGCAAAGGTGAGGCTTTATTCGCAGTAATTCTCTTGCTTGCTTGGTCTGCTACGCCAGTGCCACGGTCAACCATGGTGGCCTTGATATCATGATGCGAATGTCATGATGCCGCAGCATCACCATGGACAGGCCTATATCTATGTTTCCCAAAGAAAATGAAGATGCAGACAGAGAATACTGCATCTCAGCCTCTTGGCTTCCATGTTTGCTTCATCAAGTTCATTAGTGTGCCTTCATGGAACTCATGGAGTCGTTTGTGACGCCTTGTCGGCCGGGCATCTGTATCGAGCCATCATGTCAGAAGAGGCAAATATATACCTGTGACATGGCATGGTATTCTAGTTACCTCCATGGTCTGCATAGAGCCCTTTTGCAAGATGATCTTGATGACCTCGTCTTCGTCCTCCGTCTCAAACTCCGAGGCGAGGGTGCTCTTGGGCGCCGTGTCAAATGTGCCCTGGGCGCCTTGTCTAGTGCCAGCCATACTTCAGTCAGCCCAGACGTAGTCGTGAGCATCTTGTGGCGTCTCGGCCAAGGGTGCTTACTTGTGGGTGAGGAAGATTTTAAACGACGAGATGAAATGAGCAAGAGGCACGCTCCTGTCGCTCAGCCATTTCTTGTACGTCGCCTCGTCATCTACAAAGACGAGGAAATCATCCGTCTTGCCCTTGTAGTGAATCTTGGACTGCGTGGCTTCTCCTCGAGTCATATTTGCGGTGGATTTGCGTGATAGACAGCGCAAGCTCTAGAATGGCGGGGTACCTCTGCCTGAGGCGTTTGGTTTTGCCTTGACCTGAGCACAAGAGAAGATTCTAGGCCTAGTGTTGCTGTGGAGACGCGTCGACCAGACAAGGCTTGACACTCGATGTGAATCCTGCTTGTAAAATAGCTGTTGGCGTGTTGAAAAAGAAGCCAAAATGGAACCAAAAGGCAGGCAGGCAGATGTTTGCCAGTCGTGACAAACAAGTGGAGAAGAGCTTCCCCTCCTCCCCACCCAAGCTACGTCATCATCCTAGACGCTGCGGATTGGTAGGGCAGGTGCCTGTCCTTTACCCGTTCTTGCCTACCAGCAAGGCCCACCTTGGCATCGACAGTTGGTGACATCATCCGTGCCACTCAAGTCATGTGCGAAGCAAAGCCTCTGCTCACGTTTGGCACCAAAATGCTGCATTATCCAGTTTGCACATAATAATAACCATGTGCCATGACAATAGACATGTATATAAGCCTCAGTGGCTTGCAAATCATGCCCTTTCCCCCGCTGTCCAAACCTCTCAAAGACCCTTTGTCTCTTCATCGGAACAGGCTCTTGAAGTTGTGGCTCGTTGCATCGTTTTTGTGACTGCCACCTCTCCCTCGCCTACTGCGGCCCATGGTCCTGTCGTGTGCCTCCGACTCGTGCTTCGTATTGGGCTCTGCAAAGCAAGCGGCAAGCTGCACCGACTGGCTGCATTGCAAACCAGTCGCCGACGACACCCGCATTGTCCTTGTCTCTGTGCTTTCCGTCACTGTCTTGGAGCGCCGCACCTTGCCCTCAGCTGCCCGTGAAATACCTGCTGCCCCTGCCCGCGGCCGACTTGTCTGTCCTGTTCGAGGCCTCTTTGAGCCTCTATCAACAGTCGCCTCCATGTTGTTGCTGCAATCTGTACTGGCGTCCTCTGACAAGCTCTTCCAGGCCCGGCGCTTCGACACGATGCCCTTTTGACAGTCCTGAACCGATTTGGACTTATGCGACGTACTGCCTGACCTTCTACTGAAAGAGCTGGTAATGCTGGCAACGCTGAGCTTTCGCATCACTGTCGAAGCCGAAGTCCGTACCAAGTGCTCACTCCGAGCTCGCGTCGTCATTCCAGGAAAAGGCAACACCTCTCGGCTCCAAACATCGGCTAGCAGCGCCTCCAGCTTCGCTCGTTCACTCCTGGCCGGTGCCAAAACAGACATCCGAGCATTGTTCAGCAACATGGACTGGGATCGATTGAGCGTAGAAGCCATGGAGGCGTTGGCCGTTGAATCTCGCACCACACTCGTATTCTTCAACAAGACTTGACACGTGGGCGTTTTGGGGCCGACCGTCGTGGCGCGATGTATAGACACTCGCCGCGCAAGAGTACCTTGAAACAAACTCAATCAGTCTCGACACCTCAGCTGCCATAGCGGTGGACCGACCTGGCCTTCCAAAGACAGTGCCCAGGCTCTTCAAGTTCAAGTCGAGAGAACTATACATGTGTGCATCTCGAGTCTCCAAACCCTCCTTGCATGGCCTAGCAAGTCTTGTGCGCCACTCCATCTCCTCTTTCGGCGTGCATGCCGTCATGATGACTTCGTAAAGCTGATGATTGCATTCAAATACGAGCTTCCACGAAAAGGGTGCCGTATGGCACTGGAGTCCTGAACATTGTGTCAGTGACCAAGAGGTATATCATGGACCAGAGCTGCTAAAGTCTCAAAACGTCTCACCGCCGCCGCTATCCACATTTTCCACCTTGGCTCTATCCAGATCGATGCAGGCTTGGATGATGTATACAGGGTCCGCCTTGCCCGCTGTAGCAAGACAGAGGACGTTGCTATAGAGTAGACAGATTAGATACCTCCCTTCGACGCCGCTAGAGCATTGCCAACAGACATGCAACGTTCCACAAAGCTGAATATGTCCGAAAGAGCGAACTCGGCTCTTGGAATCTGCGTCAAGTCTCTGGATTTTGCATCAGATAGCGTCTTTATTTTTTGCCAAGTAAATTGCAGGCAGATAAATAGTAATGTTATCACCTTGTTCGGAAAGACCAATCTGTCTTGAAGGAGCCAGGTCTTTTCTAGTGTAGCTTTCATCTTGGAAGAGTCAGTTGCCCGGTTAATTTCGGCCGTTGCTTCACGCAGCCTCGTCAGGACGTCTTCAACCTCCATATGGGAGTTTGGGCAGTCCGAAACCGGTGTGCACTTGAGGAGCTCTGCAAAAAGTAACGGGTACTTGCAAATTCTCTGGATGGGCTATCAACCATGGTGAGTGCCATGACAACTGGGTGAGGCTAAGCAGCTTACGTACCTTGACTACCAAGTCACCGATGGTGAGCGCTCTTTTGCACATTTCTTCGGCGCTCTTGGCCGAGCCTAGCATAGAGGCAAGAGCCTCGAGGCCTTTTTGATACGAATCCCACTGTGGCATTGCCTGGTTTGCAGCACCAACGTCCTTGATCATCATCTCATATTTTGCTCCATACTCTTCATATATAAAGAAGCGTTTCATCTGTTCACAAAATAAGCCGAGCGTCGCCAATTTGATGCAAAAGAATAAGACAAGGCGTTTTCGTCAAAAGACGTCATAACTGTGAAGGAAATGGTTACCTTTTTAGCAAAGACTTTTGACACTTCTGCTGCCACTTGTGGCTCAGCCAACATGCCCGGTATGCTCTGAAGCCAAGCGGCCCGATTCTTGCCTTCACGCACCATATCAAGACTGGGCCGTTGGCGATGACCTACACCGCTGCTAAAGGATTGCTGGGGTGGGGATCGTGGGCTCGAATTTATGTCGGGTTGCGTGTACTCGGAATACGGTACTACTTGATGAATCTCGCCTAGTAATTCTTCGTGAAGCTCGATGATTTCGGCCAAGTTTTGGTTGATGGATGATCGCAAACCCATATGAAGTGCCGGTAAAGAGGCAAGAATGGTGACGTAGACCTGACATACAAGTGAGCAAGTGACTCTTGTGGGATTAAAACCAAAATACAGTGGCAACATACATTCATGAGAAAGCGGACATCTCCAATATATCCTTCTTCGGTGCTGATGAGTTCCTCCAAGACGCGTCGCCGCTGCAGAGCACGCTCCATGGCAGCGGCGTCGATGGCAATGGTCCTATCTGCCATGGCGCTGTCCTCTGAAATGCGAGGACCAGAGAGTGATGCCCTGCTGCTACGAGAGACGCATTGCGACAGCGGAGCGTTGCGCTTGGAGCGTCCCATTATGCTGACGCTGGCGAGGCTGACACTAGCACTTCGAACAGCTGTGACAAAGCCAAAGGAAGAGCCCGAGGATGATTGGCGGTGGATCGATGGCCTGGAAGACATGGCCTCGGCCAACTCGAAGGCAGTTCCCGCCTGGAAAAGCGATGGTCTTCGTTTAGCTTTTTTGTGAAGCGAGCGCATCCATTTCTCAAAAGGGCGCGAGGATTCGGCTGCGTCACCTGGCAGTCTGGCTGGCTTGTCACACAGCCCAATGCATACGCGAGACGGGGCACGAATGGTGGCAAATGGAGACTCTGATGTATCGACGGCGCCATCAGCGGTTCTGGACTTGTCAGGCGTCTCAAGCGAGTCCCTGGCCTGTATATGGAGACTGTCCAAGACTGACGATAGCCTACAATCCTCAGCCAGAGGCGAAGAGTCATGCTTGGCCGCCATGATGGCGCTTTGGTCTGGGCTGCATGCTAGAGATTCTGAACAATGCAAAGCAGGCTCTTGTGACGATGACTGCCGAGAGAGGGACATGGTGCGGCCTGGTGCTGTTTTGGAGAGGTCCTGACATGCCACGGTCCAAAAAGAAGAGAAGTTGTCCAGCTTCAACCAGCTGCCAAAAAAGAGCAAGCCAAGATAAAAGACCTGATATCAGGTAGAGAACGACAAGAAGACGGGCAAACAAGGAGAAATATGGTGGACGAGACAAGCGGAGGCTCGGCAATGGTCAAGGTGGAAGTAAAAGACGACAGCTTCAAGGGTAGCCACGTTCGAGGTGACGGGTCCTCTTGCCCTGGCCAGATGCATGACGGGAAGCCTCGCTAGTAGACGGGCGGGATACAATAAAGAGGAGAAGGAGCCGCTGTTTGCAAGTCATAGATGGAATGCATTGGGGCTGGCAGAAGCCATGGATACTGCATCCCCCCTTTGGGACCGTCCGCCAGTTTGGCATGTTCGAGTTTCGAGGTCTCCAAGGTAGGCCTCGACTGTCGGTAGGACAGGAGTCAGGAAAAAGAGTCGGCGGTAGCCTCGTGATGGAGTTGGCCCACCGCCTGCTTTACTGTCGTCGTCGTGGCCAAGGAACATGGAGGTTTTATGTTCGGCGTGGTTATGAATGCCCAAGAAACAGTGGCTCTAGTACATATTACCAAGTGTACTGCTACGGCTACTAGTACCTCATGTCTTAGAGATACTAGTAGTACTACTACTTGTACTAGCAAAAGTTGAAGTAGAAGTAGAAGTAGTAGTAGTAGTAGGTTGGGCACCTCTGGCACATCGCAGGGAGTGATCGAGGTGGCGAGAGCTTCACCAAGGGAGCGCCACACAAGTGGCTGTGCACCCAATGTGGGCCTTGTCGTGCATCCACATGTAGGTGCATTTAGGGGTACTACATTACTAGTAGTAGGGTACTGCTAGTAGTACTAAGTACGTTAACACGTTCTTGTACTTGCAAAGGCACGGATGTAGGTACGGATTCAATGCGGCTTAGATGGTGGATCCTCGAATACTACTTACTACCTCTGGTAAATTACAGATGCACACCTTCAATAGGGTAGGTGTGGTATTCGTTTTCAATAGGGTAGGTGTGGTATTCGTCTTCAATAGGGTAGGTATGGTATTCGTGTCATTTTCACCCACTGTCCGGGGTAGGCAGACTTGGCCCGAGAGCATGGTTACCTGTAGCATCAGTAGTACTATTAGTGACAGCGATACGAGCAGTTTCCAAGGCGAAACGAACACGTTTAGGTTTTGGTTTTTAAGCTCAGTGCAGTGCTGCCAACAACGCCTACCGCTTCCTTGACTCATAAACTACTCTTTTTTCTCTTGAGCCTTTTTTTCTGTCTCCCGCCTTTGCTTCGTTGCCACTCGAAGCCCAGTTGTCCAAGTAAAATCCTGCCATGACGTGGTGCCGCTAAAATCGTTCAAGCCGTCGTCTCCCTCGTCTCCCTCGTCTCCCTCGTCTCGCTCTCTGCCTGCAAGCCTATCCGATTGCCCTTGTCACCGGCCTCACCGCTTCTCGCCGATCATCTGCCGAATCTCCCGTTTGCCTCAGCGCCAACTGAATTCACTGTCATGGAAGACGCCTTTGCCCATCCCATTGCGACAGTCCTCGCAAACTTTGCCGTTGACGAGACCAAGGGTCTCTCGGATGCTCAAGTAGAGCAACTTGGTAACAAGTACGGGCGCAATGGTTTGTACGCCCTGTGCTATCAAGCTGGCCGCAGCAAGACTAACCAAGATGCAACAGCAATCCCTGAGGAGCCACCCACGCCTTTGTGGGAGCTCATCCTGGAACAGTTCAAGGACCAGCTCGTCCTCATCCTCCTCGGCTCAGCCGCAGTCTCGTTTGTCCTGGCTCTCTTGGAGGATTCAGGTGGCTGGAGCGCTTTTGTTGATCCCGCCGTGGTAAGCTGCCTTTGAAAAGCGTCGTTGGAGCCTCAACCTCACATGACGCTCGCGCAGATCCTGACAATCCTCATTCTCAATGCTGTCGTCGGAGTCTCTCAAGAAAGCAGTGCGGAAAAGGCAATCGCTGCGCTACAGGAGTACTCGGCCAATGAATCCAACGTCATTCGCAACGGTGGCCACGTCTCGCGAATCAGAGCCGAAGACCTGGTGCCTGGCGACATTATAACTGTATCTGTCGGCGATCGCATCCCCGCCGACTGCCGCCTTGTCGCCATTGAAAGCAATAGCTTCGCCGTCGACCAGGCAATCTTGACTGGAGAGAGTGCCAGTGTTGGCAAGGACGACGAAGCCGTAATCAAGGATGAGCGTGCCGTCTTGCAGGACCAGTCCAATATGCTCTTCTCGGGCACCACCGTCGTCACGGGTCGAGCAAAGGCAATTGTTGTTCTGACGGGCTCTAGCACAGCCATTGGAGACATTCACGAGAGCATCACAACCCAAATCTCGGAACCAACTCCATTGAAGCAAAAACTCAATGATTTTGGCGATAGCCTCGCCAAGGTTATCACTGTCATCTGTGTTTTGGTCTGGCTCATCAACATACCCAACTTCAACGATCCCAGTCACGGCAGCTGGGCCAAGGGTGCCATCTATTACCTTAAAATCGCCGTGTCGCTCGGCGTGGCTGCCATTCCCGAAGGCTTAGCTGTCGTCATTACCACGTGCCTTGCCCTAGGAACCCGGAAGATGGCTGCTAAGAATGCCGTTGTGCGCAGCCTTCCGTCTGTTGAGACGCTTGGCAGCTGCAGCGTCATCTGCTCGGACAAGACTGGCACTCTGACGACGAACCAGATGAGCGTCAACAAGATTGTTCATCTCAACGAAACCGGCACAGACTTGACGGAGCTCGATGTCGAGGGTACCACGTTTGCGCCCCGCGGTGCTGTTAGCCTCAATGGACAGATTATTGACAATCTTCCTGCCAAATCAGACACAATCCGTCAGATGACTCAAGTCGCTGCTCTCTGCAACGATGCTCATTTAGCCTATGACGATCGCACTGCTACCTACTCAAACGTCGGCGAGCCAACCGAGGGTGCACTCAGAGTGCTTGTCGAGAAGCTGGGACCCTGTCCACCTGCGGGAACTCGCCCCGACGACTGTGTCCATTATGCGAGCGCCCAGTACGAAAAGCAACTTCCCCGGTTGGCAACATATGAGTTCTCTCGTGATCGCAAGAGCATGTCCGTCTTGGTTCAGCATGGCAAGCACAAGAAGCTGCTGGTCAAGGGGGCCCCCGAGTCCATCATTGATAGGTGCACTCAAATCCTCGTGGGCCCCGATGGCAACAAGGTGCCTCTGAGTGACAAGCACGCGGGGCTCATTGTCAAGGAAGTGGTCGAGTACGGAAACCGTGGCCTCCGCATCATGGCCCTGGCCACCATCGATGATGTATCCAAGAATAAGCTACTCTCAGCCAAGACTACTGAAGAGTACTGTCAGCTGGAGCGAAATATGACCTTTCTCGGCTTGGTTGGCATGCTCGACCCCCCTCGCAAGGAAGTGCCGCGGTCAATTCGGCAATGCAAGGAAGCCGGAATTCGCGTCATTGTCATCACGGGCGACAACCGAAATACGGCAGAGAGCATCTGCCGACAGATTGGCGTTTTCGGCCAGCACGAGGACCTACGGGGCAAAAGCTACACCGGCCGCGAGTTTGAGAACTTGAGCCTCAGCGAGCAGCTCCAAGTAGCCAAACATGCTTCGCTCTTTTCCCGTGTTGAGCCCATTCACAAGTCCAAACTCGTGGATGTTCTACAGTCGCTGGGTGAGGTAGTGGCTATGACTGGGGATGGTGTCAACGATGCCCCGGCGCTCAAAAAGGCCGATATTGGAGTTGCCATGGGCTCTGGTACTGATGTCTCAAAGCTGGCAGCTGACATGGTGCTCGCCGACAGCAACTTTGCCACCATCGAAGTCGCCATCGAAGAGGGTCGCGCCATCTACAACAACACACAGCAGTTTATCCGTTATCTCATCTCGTCCAATATTGGAGAGGTTGTGTCTATATTCCTGACGGCTGCTCTCGGCATGCCCGAGGCACTGATTCCTGTCCAGCTGCTGTGGGTTAATCTGGTCACTGACGGTCTTCCCGCCACGGCCCTCTCCTTCAACCCACCTGACGGCGACATCATGAAACGACAGCCTCGCAAAAGGGACGAGCCTTTGATTGGCGGCTGGTTATTTATGCGCTATCTAATTATTGGGACCTATGTTGGCATGGCTACTGTGGCTGGCTATGCCTGGTGGTTCATGTACTACGCTCAAGGCCCTCGCATTGCCTTTGGCCAGTTGACACGCTTTCACCACTGCTCGACTGAATTCCCTGAAATTGGCTGCCAAATGTTCTCAAACGACATGGCCAAGGCCGGCTCAACCGTTTCGCTATCCATCCTTGTCACGATTGAAATGTTCAATGCAATGAATGCCCTTTCATCGAGCGAGTCGCTGCTTACGCTGCCTCTGTGGAAGAACATGATGCTCGTGTACGCTATTGCATTGTCCATGGCACTACACTTTGCGTTACTTTATATACCCTTTCTGCAAAGCCTCTTTGCCATTATTCCTCTCAATTGGGCCGAGTGGAAGGCTGTTCTACTTTTGAGCGCGCCTGTAATGTAAGTCTTGCCACGCCTTTTTCTCTGTTTTTTTTTCTCTCTTGCCTTGAAGTGCGTCGTGTGCTAATTACTGCTGTCAGTCTCCTGGACGAGATTCTAAAGTTGCTAGAACGCAAATTCTTCATGCAAACATCAGCTCACGTGCCCCCTACCAAGAAGTACGCCAAGAAGGAGCAATAGAAGGAGCAATAGAATCAGAGTACGCGGTTGCGTAGGACGTCTCAATTTTTAGCAAAAGAGGCACAAGATGTGAAGCAGCAGTGACGAGGCTTATCATGGAGCAGGAGTTGATGGCTGGGCCGGGCTAGACATTAGAAAGCTGGTAAAACGCCTAGTGCAACTGGCAGTGTGTTTGCCATGCTGCAATTGCCTGCTTTGCACAGACGTGAGGCTTTGACAGTAGACTTTTGACATTAGACTTGTAGTCTTCGTGTCAATGGTATGACACATTGGTTTGAGCAAGTCGTGAAAGGCTTTGGAGATTCAAGGTTCTGTCTATATCGTGTGTGGTGAGGTACTATCAAAGCCGGCGTCACAGTGTACAGGTCTTGCATTTCATCCCGACTATGCTTAATCCTGCCTTCCTTTGAGTAACCTCTTGGTAATCTTGTCCTTTTCAATGATGTAGACATGTGCTCCCCAACCGGATAAGGCATCTCGATCGACAGCATTTAACAGTGATTGCGAGATGGTCTCAAAGAGGGCATCAGGGCTCTGATAACGGACACAAAAAAGTCAGCATCGATATGAGTAGTAGTAACACTTGTAGCACGTACCATATCAGGCTCCCAGAGACCCTCGCACATGCCAAAGAGCTGCTCAGAAGCAGTGCCTGAAACGATAAAGTCCTTTGCAAAATCGATACAGCCGATGCTGTCGAAGCCACAGATAAAGGGCTTACCAGTCTTGGGTTCAATTCCGACAACGACAGGAGAAACAAAATAAGGACCGAAGCGTCGCTCGTATAGAGATGACGAGACGAGGTTGGCAAATGTGCGAGGGGCAATGGGTCGCTCTTCACGGAGGCGGTACATGTTTACTTTGTAACGGAACAGATCCGAGACAGTGCTGACGTCGGTAGCCAGACCAGTGAGGCCGAGGAAGACGTCGCCGTACTGGAAAATCTTGGGGAAGTTGTTGGACACGGTGAGAGCTTGAAGGCCGAGGCGAAGATCACAAGCTATGGCAACGCAGTCCTTGCCCACCATGGCGACACAGGCGCCTCCGTCTGAGGAGAGGCCACCAATGTCAGTGCATAGAACTAGACCTTTGGACAGAGCAATGAATGTGAGGTGGACTGACTGATGGAAAAAGGAGACGACTAGAGTAGAAGGCGAGAGTCAGCTTCCGTCAGGCCCTCCGTCCATGTTGTGTATATGCGGCATTGAGGAGCGGATCGAGACTGCGCTTACCATGACGCCGGCCCAAAAGAAAGCCTTGTAATAAGAGATCGAGTAGTCAAGAGGCCGCTTTGGGTTTGTGGTGTTTTTCAGAGCCACAAGCAGCTTGCTCGGTTGTGGCTGCGGGAAGCAAGGTGCAAGCAGCAGCCTACTACTACCTAGCTGCTAGGCAAACATCCTCTGGCGTGGCTCAAGGGCGCTACAGGGTAGGCTACATAGAGAGAGTGCTACCCATGTACATGTACACATATACAGACTAATAGTAGTAGTACTACTAGGGATGTAAATGGTAGTAGCCAAGTACCTGTACAAAACACAGCGGACAGCTGGGGAAACGTCCCGCTAAATAATTGGCCAAAGCGGTTTTCTTTTGCGAACACGCAACTCGAGCATCAGTCATTAGAGAGTTACTGCTAGAAGTGTCGACTACTACTACTACTAATTAGTGCTTTAGATAGTAGTAGTTAACTACCTATCATATAATAATAATTGACTACTAGTAGTACTAACTACTACTACTACTCTAGATCTAGTAGATACTGCAGTAGTGTGCTTTTTATACTACTACTGTAGTACTCCTACTCCGTGCTACTACTGTAGTAGTACTAGTGAGTATAGTACTACATAGTAAGTACCTACTATCTACCTGCTACTACTACTACTACTAGTAGGAGGACGTGCGTGCCTGAACCTCGTTAGCAATTACCACGCCGGTATAATATGCAAGCATCAACCACAGTAATACTACTACTAGTCAAACCTCATCCACTGACACTCCTCAAACCTGTCAACCGCCCATAGCCTGCAAGTCCTTCTGGTTCGATCATGTCTTCGCATGTCGTCGTCATTGCCACAGACTTGCGGCGTACTACGATAAAGGTCTCTCCAGGAACCTACCTCGTCGACGTCCTTGACGAAGCGTGTAAAAAGCTCAAGCTCTCCAGTGACAAGTACCTCATCAAGTCAGCCACAGTCGTCTTGCTTTACTTGCCCTGTAATATACCTGACTGACTCTAACCTCGGCCAGACACAAACAAAAGCATGTTGACCTGTCGATACCCTTTCGTACCTCTGGCCTGATACCCGGTGCCAGGCTCGAGCTTGTTCAAAAGGCGAATACACCCTCAGCCATCCAAATCGCCCTGCAAATTCCGGAGCCCGAAGCAAAAGAAATACCGGGCGGGCGTCTGATTCGCAAATTCCCGTCCGACCTGGCCTTATGGAAGGTGCTCCGACAATTTGAGAGTGGCGAGGCAAGTGGTGGTAAGAATATCAATATCACTGCCAGAGCTATTGCGGTTACAAATGGATCCGGAAGCGGACAGCTCTACTATGAGATGCCCGTCCTGAACGTCATGGGCAGGGAACTGTCAACCTTTGACGACTTCCAGAAAACATTTTCGCAGCTGGGCCATAATTCTGGAAATGTTCTCATCAGGCTGGCATTCAGAAAGACGGACCAGACTCTTTCTGAAGCCATGGAGCAAATCAGCAATTTGTTCCGGGAACCTCAAGTACAAGAAGCGGCCGAAAGCGAAAGAAACAATGTCCCAAGCCAAAGGCAGCAAAAAGAGCATGCAGTTGCGGCGGACACGACCACAGAGCTCCAGCCATTCTCTTCACAGGACGAGCCACGCTCAATCTTGACATTAGAAGAACCGTCCAACCCGCAGGACGCCGCGCCAATAAATGGCCCTCGAAGTCCATCACATGAGAATCGCTACCAACCTGTCAACGTCTTTCTTGCTCCTGGAAGTGACGTGCCCGCTGCTGCCCGTGCGCCAGCCGAAGATGATGCCGATTTTATTCCGACCATCGCACATGCACAGCTTCATCAAGCCCGCCTGCAAAGGTCGGCCCGCAACACGCGCCTTCTCTCTGACGAGGAAATTGAGCAAAAGGAAGCAGCTGAGCAAGCCCGTATAGCCTCCATAAAGTCGGTTCTAGTCAAGGTGCGATTTCCAGACAATACAAGCAGCGACTGGCAAATCGGCCCAGAAGACACGGGCGCCTTTCTATATGAGGCTGTCAGACACGTCATGGCTCACTGCGACCAACCCTTTCGTTTGCTTCTCCCTGGGAACAAGGCAGCTATTCGCGATGAGGACAGTCCCAGCAATAGACTTATCAAGGAGTACAAGTTTTCAGGTCGTGTTCTCGTTAGCCTAGTATGGGACGAGGTCGTGTCAGTCGACGTGCGCCGCCAGCCATTTCTCAAACCCCACATCGCGCAACAAGGACTGGAAATCAAGATTCCAGAAATTTCCATGACACCAACCTCAGAGACTGCAGATGAAGTCACTCCCCAATTTACACCAAGGTCAAGAAGCGAAGGCATAGGAGATGGTGGATCCAAGAAAATACCCAAGTGGTTCAAGTTTGGCAAGAAGTGACCAACACGACATACCTTTCGACTGGCTGCAACGAAGCGATGATTCATGAGGTTTTTCAATTCCAGCGAGAGTATTGGAGCATGAATCGAGATTTGGGTCTTGGAAGTCTACAAATGGACACCAGTTTTTGGACTTGTGATTGGCACCCAGATTGTTTTTAGCTGGCGCACCTCAACAACACCACGGATAAGTCTCAGATATCATAGCGAAATAAATTGTGAAGTCGAATTTGACTTGTTATGCATTTATGTGCGGCTGACATGAGGCTTGTAACAAGTCAGTTCCCCAGCCCAACTCAAGCTGTAATTCAACTCTTGCTATGCTGACACCAGGCTCAGGCAGAGCGTGGGCTCATTCAAAGCCTCTCGCGATCCGTCACGCAACAGGGGCTCAACTTAGTGTCCAGTACGGCGGGACTCAGCAATGACGCGCTGAAGTTCGTCAACCTTCTTCTTGGCACGACCAAAGGTTCCGAGCTGGTTGAAATTACGAATTAGATATATCACGGCACAATAGTCTCGGGAGGTAGCATCTCATACCCTCTTCTTTGCAAGCTTGCGAGCGCGCTTGTCTTGACTGTTGCGAAGAAGTTCGATGACGCGACGCTCGTAGGGGGCAGGGCTACAAGAATTTAATTAGCCAGCTTTTCTTGGACAGTAGAGCTTGCAGAGAACCATGATGCATCCCAAGCCATGGGTAGTCAAGTAGTCGTCTGAGAGAGCTTAAGGAGAAAGCATAGTTGGATTCAACAACTCACCCGGCGACTTCCTTGACAATCTCGCGCACAAAAGCAGTTCGTTTGCTGAGATTACCCTTGGTACGGGAGACGCGGGGCTTGCAGACACGAGGAGTTGTTTTCTGTAAACCCATATCCCAACGTCGCAAAGAGGAAAGGGCGAAATGTCAGCGTCCATCGTCTGCATACCGCACCAGTCTACGCAGAGGTTGACGACGCAGAGATCCTCCACGAGGTGAGACTGCTGTGACACGTACGTGGCCGCGGTTGAGACCAATGGTCAGACCCGATCTCGCGGGGGCTTCCTTTGCCATTGTGGATGTTGATGCCAACGACGGGGCGGGTTTTGTCGACAGTCAAAGTTGGGCGCGAGCAGGTTCAGGAAAACAACTGGGCAAGCAACTTTTCAGATGCCATGCTGGAGCGCCAGGGCGGGCCGCACAAAGTGGATTGAGTGCTTAGTCAGTAGAAAATTTTACGATTGTGAGTTGTGGGTCACGTGGCTCAGGGTAAGCGATGCGCATTGCTGATTAATCATGGCTGTCCCACCCTGGCGAGGCAAGCAAGTCTTATTATTATCGAGGTATCCAGCCGTAGTCGAATTGATATTATTGGCACAACAGGTCTCTGATGAAGACTCGGCGCCTCAATCAGTCGAGGGCAGGCAGTCCGGTGCGCTGAAGAAGCTGTACAAGGTGCCTAGTTGAGAGTCATGTTGGTAGGGAACGAACGACGTGCACTCTCATCGACAGGCGGCAACTAGCGCAAGCAAGGGCATTGCGGGTAGCACTATCTTGGGGAAAAGTAAACGGCAAAAGAGTGATCAGACAAAAACTTTGATCTGAGAGCAGATTTGATGCCGAGTTCAGGCCAGGAAATGACGTCGTACTGGCTGGGCACAATCGCTCTAATGGATGCTAGCCCCCTTTTTTGATGAGACTTAACCCCTGCCCCTGATACTAGGCCAATCAACTGTCTGTGTTGTGTCGTGTCCGAGCCGACGTCACATGCCACAAGGTATCGCATCGCAAAGCCGTTGGCTTATTCGCCTGATAGACCCTTGAAGACTTTTGTGAGAAGATGTTTCTCCTCGAAATGTGACATACATGTATATAGCGCGCTGTCGACTTGCCCTTTAAAAAAAAGGAATTCGGGAAAGTCAGAGAGCAAAAGGGGAAAAGGGGAAAGGATTTTTACATGGAGAGGGGGAAAAGATGAGCGGCCAAGAGACAGAACTGGTTACCTGACTAACATGTGGTGCCTGGCAAAGATGACGGCAGCTTGGCTTGACCAGACGCCTGCCATTCAGGGAGGGTAGAGCACCCAGGTCACATGGCAAGAGGCAAACTGGAGCGGCTCTCAGATGCCCGCTTCTACCTGTCCGCTTCGACCTACCTAACCAGGTAGCCATGCCCCCAGCACCAGGTCCCCAGCACAAAGTCCCGTCTAACCGCCGCTTCAGACGCCCTGTCTTACCTTTGTTGCCAAGCTGAGCCTGCCCGCATAGTACATAAATCTGCCGTGCTGCTCACTCTTGGACTCGACGCGTCCAGCTCGCAAAAGTTGCCACGACAAAATGAAATCGCTTCTCGCCCTCATTGCCCTGCCCAGCGCAGCAGTGGCCTTTTCCATCAAGGCGTTGCCTGCATCTCTGGCCGCCCAGTTGCAAGATGCATCTAGTGACTGCATCCTTCCCGGCCAATACGCCATCCACGACTTTGTGGCCAAGTCTAACGATACGGGCACCACGCTCTCCGAGTTCGAGTTCAAGTTTATCGATGCCGAGACGGGCTCGTCGACCAAGTGCCACTGGAACACAAACACATCATCTACGACGCCTCCCGGCATGACGCCTCGCTACTCATGCCAGGACAGGAACATCAAGTTCATCTATGATGCTCCCAGCAAAAAGCTTGTCATGATTGAGCGTGTCTGTCCCAACCAACAAGGGTACGTTGTCATTGGCCCAGCTTGCATCACATGGTTAACGTGGCGCCGACAGAACTCCGTCTTTTGAGGCAACTGGCAGCGTTGTCGTCCCATTGGCTTGTCACGAAGAGCTAGGCACTTGTATTTCCGGCGAGAAAGAATTAAAGTCGGCTTTCACTAGCCTGTCCCCGAGTCGTGATCCGACTTTTATGCGACGAAGCAACACACTTTGACTCTGGCGGCTCGTTTGATGGCGGCATGCACAGTCTTGCAATTGTCCTAGTAGCTGTTGGGGTTATGTACTCTTTCAAAAATGCTTAACTCGGGCAAGCTATCCCGTCTCTTTCTTTGCTTGTCTAACTTGGGCTTGAACCACGCATCAAAGAACTAGCCGCGCAGCCTTGTATCTATATGCTTGCACAAAGTCTTTAATGTTAACACCTTGAAAGTATATGTATAGACGCATTTCATGACAGAGTGCAGACTTGTGAATTATGGATGTCAGTGGTGCTGTGTGCTGGTAATTGAAGATACATTAAACAAGATGCTATAGTCGGCTCAGCCGTGACAGCCCTCCCAACGCACATGTTGTCTTGGTATGCTCAAACCCTTGTAAACCAAGGAGAGAAAAGCGTATCTCGAAAATAGTCGACTTAACCATCGTGCGGGAAGACGACCTTGAATGTATCATTGTATGGGTAGATTAAGTCTTCCTTGCCATTCACCTGGGCGCAGATGGATGAGGAATACGGCTCGTCTTGACTTTCTGCCATTTTCCTCGACTCGGAGCAGCTGATATATTTGCCAGGTCGAGATGTTCGTCTTTGGTGGCCGTTACGTCGTACAAGGCCATGTAGAGACTTTTCAGATTGTGCAGTCAAAAGGCCGGGAGCGACAAGGCCGCTGAGGAGCAAGTAGTGAAGCTTCATGGTGAGTGTTGAGGAAGGAAGAAAGGCTTCAGTAAGTTTAAAGCATTCTTGGTTATGGAAAACCTTGGATATTTTTTATGCTAAATTTTATTTTTTTGCCAGTTTCTGGCCGGCTGCCCGAGAAACCCATCGAATATAGATCGAGGGTGCTTACAAAAGGACTGACTCTGCATCTGCCTTGTGATGAAAGCAAATTTTTATCAACAAGACAAGCTTGCAGTCAACTCAAGAGTTCTGTGGGCGCCTCTGATGGCCCTTTTGATTCCTCTAATAAATGTCCTTGTTCATAATGACACTTTAGCCACTAGAACAGAACCCATTTGCTACTAGTAGTACTACAAGTTGTACATATACAGTGGGGTAAAACAACTTGAAGTATGCATATATGTAGTACTAGTATGTACTAGAGCATGTATGTATGTATGTACATATGTACCTGTTGGGTTTCTTACCTCCTGTTGTCCCACGGGACAGCGCTCCAAAAAAACAATGACATAAGCGGTCAGATGTAATCGTAGCAGCCAGGCAGAGAGGGTGCCAGCCAGCCATTACTAAACTTACCTGCCCGTACTACTAGTAGTAGTATAATAAGATGGGCCAATCTTGACCATCTCGTTCTCCCCTCCGGCTCAGACAAACTCGCGGCATGAATTCCGACCCGTCAGATGCAACTTGAGCGCTGCTCGATGCACGATGGCGCGTTCCACGACGTCATGTCTCTTGCTCCTCTGCGCGACAGCATTGCTTACGAGGCTCTGCTCAGCTGCAATTTCAACAGTACTATTTGCCGACCTGGAGCGCCTCTCGCGCCTCGTCGACATTGCTTACTGCGTGGGAAACACAGGCGTGCGCAAGCCATTTGAGTGCCTCTCGCGCTGCAATGACTTTCCGGATATGACCCTCGTCGCCACCTGGAGCACCGGTCTGCTGCGGGGCGACAGCTGCGGCTACATTGCCCTTGATGCGCATAGTCGAGGACTCATAGTTGCTTTTCGCGGCACGTATAGCATCACAAATACCATTGTCGACTTGAGCACCATGCCACAGGCGTATATGCCCTACACGGGCCCTGGTGCCGCCAGCTGTCGTAACTGCACTGTTCACATGGGCTTTCTCGAGTCATGGCGCAATGTTCGAAGCATGATCCTGCCCCAGCTCATAGCGCTCAAGGCCAAGGATCCTGCCTTGCCGATTCACTTGATCGGCCACAGTCTTGGGGGCGCCATTGCCTGTCTTGCCGCTGTCGAGCTCAAGACGTTGCTCGGCTGGGAGAATGTTGTTGTAACAACGTTTGGTGAGCCGCGGGTAGGCAACTATCAGCTGGCTCGCTTTATCGATGATGTATTCCAACTTGATAAGCTCGACAATGCCCCTTCTCCATGGTACCGTCGCGTCACTCATGCCAGTGATCCAGTGCCACTGTTGCCATGGGACGAATGGGGCTATAGGTCGCACGCTGGTGAAATATACATCTCCAAGAAGGACCTGCGACCTACCGACCACGACTTGAAAGTGTGTGTAGGAGACAAGGATTCGAGCTGCAGCACCGAGCACCGTGGCATCCTAGGAAGCGATTTGCCATATCTGGGGTCCATGACGCCTGTAGGAACAAGGCGTGGAGGTGAGCTGATGGCTGCAACGCTGCCCACGCGAGTCAAGCTTTGGCAGCTCTTGTTTGCCCATCGAGACTACTTTTGGAGATTGGGGTTGTGCATTCCGGGGGGGGATCCCTTGAATTGGGGACGAGGTGGCTTGATGGATTCGGAGCCTGACGAGCTGTAAGTGCGGCCATCTTGTTGTATGTTGGCAGATACTCCTACTCAGTAGAAGTAGTAGTTAGTAGTACTACTACTACTTACTACTAGTAGTAGTAGGCAGATGTATAGTAGGCAGATACTTAGTGGGCCGCTAGCTAATAGAGAGTAACAAGCTGCTGACACGTTGTTTGGTGGCGGTGCAGTACCACTGATGATGGATGGACTCGATGGCCAAAATGGAAGGGAAAAAAAAACGCCCCATCAGCTCAACCGCGGGAGCTACAAAGAAGAAAGGCTGAAGCTGGCTCGGCGGTGAATATAGAGAGCCTCTGAAAGCGTTTCACTCGTTTCACGTCGCCAGCTGTTGACAGCCAGCATTGTTGGCTTTCCCAGCTGGCAGTGGGGTCGCCCACATGGCCAGAAAAATCCACCTCGTCCCCCCTCCCAATCCCAGGCGCAGGAGCAAATGCAAACCTACCACTATCCACAACCAAAATATAAACACCCGCCCCCTCTTCTGCCGTCTTCAACGCCTCATCTCTGCACCCAGAATTCCATCCACCACCGCCTCGTCTTGAGCATACTTGTTCGACTCCACGCCCTCCACTTCGACTCGTAGCCGTCTCTTGTGCCATCATGACCACCGAGGTAAGCTTTTGGCCCCCCCTCTTCACCGCACGCCTCCTTTGCATCCTTTCTCTCCTGGACCCGCGCAGCCTTCTCTTGTCTCTGGCTTCAGCCTTGACAGCTCTAGCGACAAGCCTCGCAACGATGCGCAATTCGTGCAAATGGCTGCAACGCTTGGCCCGCACTGTCTGACGTTGCGCTCTCTGCCCGTCGCGACTGGCGTGCCCATGGCACTTCGCATTTTGCCAATCTTGTCTCTATTTATACCGCCCTTTGTCCATTTCGCATTTTCTGCTCTCGTTTGTCCATCTGATGCTCATCCATCTTGGTGGCCAAGCCATGGAACTCTGCTGACTTGTTCCACCTTGCAGCGTGAAAGGTTCGTCTGGTCTCGTCGTACCTGAGCCTACTCTTGTCCTAACGTGCGCTTTTCTTGGTGCTGCCTTTACAGCAAGACTTTCCTTGCTCGCCTTTGCGAGCAGGCCGAGCGCTACGATGAAATGGTGACGTATATGAAGGAGGTTGCAAAGCTTGGGGGCGAGCTTACGGTCGACGAGCGCAACCTGCTCAGCGTTGCCTACAAGAATGTTGTCGGCACACGCCGTGCCTCGTGGCGTATCATCTCGTCGATCGAGCAGAAGGAGGAGTCCAAGGGCTCCGATAAGCACGTCTCCACCATCAAGGATTATCGCAACAAGATTGAAACGGAGCTTGAGCAAGTCTGCCAGGACGTTCTTGACGTTCTCGACGAGAGTCTCATTCCCAACGCTGCTACTGGCGAGTCCAAGGTGTTTTATCACAAAATGTATGGGAATACTCGTCGAGCCTTGTTTTTCTTTTTTTTTTTTGCTTGTGCTCACTGGTGTGGTGCTTGCATTGCCTTGTTACATGCTGTCGCTGATCAAGGTCTTTTGAACATGTAGGAAGGGCGATTATCACCGCTATCTTGCCGAATTCGCTTCGGGTGAGAAGCGCAAAGTGGCTGCTACTGCTGCTCACGAAGCCTACAAGGTGCGTCATTGACTGCGCCCCAGCCTCGTCCCTCGTGTGCAGTGCCTTGTGCATCGCATTCGGTCATGATTCTGAACAAGGGCCGCCCTAACAAGTTGATTATAGAATGCGACGGACGTTGCTCAAACCGACCTCACGCCTACTCACCCGATCCGCCTGGGTTTGGCACTCAATTTTTCCGTCTTTTACTACGAAATTCTCAATTCGCCTGATCGTGCTTGCCACCTTGCCAAGCAGGCTTTTGACGATGCCATTGCTGAACTCGACTCACTTTCCGAAGAGTCGTACCGTGACAGCACCCTCATTATGCAGTTGCTGCGTGACAACCTGACTCTCTGGACTTCGTCGGATAGTGCCGAGGCCGAGGGTGGTGCTGCTGGTGAGGCTAAAAAGGATGAGGCCGAGGCGCCCAAGGCCTCTGAGGAGGAGCCCAAGAGCGACGAGGCCGAACCCGCCGCTGCCTCGTAAAGTGTCCCGCCTTCCATACCACTCCCGATACCACGGGCATCTCGAAACACAGAGATCGAGATGCACTTTTTGGCCGCCTACTCACGTTTTTACCCCCCTGTATTCGGCGAGCAAGGTGTGCCTTTTTTTTAGGGTCAGGCAGGCAGGTGATATTTGCGCTGGTGCGCAGTGCGTTTGACTTTTGCGGCTAGGACGGAATCACGGGGAACATGGGCCAAGCAAGAGGTTGGCGTGATAGGGCTTTCAGCCAATCTTTTTATCTTTCTTGCTCGATTGGACTAGAGGGGGCGGCCGCTGCCATTTATACTGTGTGGCGGCCACTTGCTTCTGGTGCATAATGCCATACATGGTCCCTTGACGCTGTTGCTCGGTGGTGGTGTCGGGCTGTTGCACTTGTTGCCCCAATGAAGCTGCATGTACTGCATGCAAATGCTTGTTGGGGAATTTAGTTTGGGTTTTTACACGTCCGCTGGCTCTTTTGTCTTGCGAGGTCTATTTCTTTTCTTTTTTCTTTTTTTTTTTTGTGAGTTTGCTTTTGGTGATGATGGTGAGTGCTGGAATGGTATGCATGTACATGTAGAAGAGAGTAAGTATGATCATCTCTCTCTGACACTTTTGTGCATGATGCTACTACCTGCCTACTGGCAATAGTAGTAGCTATCTACATACTATGTACTACTAGCAGGGTGCACGAGGATTGGGGGCGTTGAAGTTGCGGTGTGCGAGGAGGTACTAGTAGTAGTATTAGGGCTGACAAGTGAGGTTTTTATATTCAGCCTACTACTACTACTACTAGTAGTTTGTAGCTACTGGTATTACCCAAGAGGTAGCAAGTAATGTGTACCACTAGTAGCAGTAGCAGTCAGTAGCAGTAGCACCTCGCACATGCACAAGTATGTAGGTGAGAGTTGTCTCCTACACCTGATGCATACCTACCTAGTACCTCCCTACTAGTAGTAGTGCTACCAAACACTACTAGTGGCAGTAAGAGGTATGTGCCTCGTCGATGAATGCACAGCGGTAGAAATGCAGGCAGACCCATGTATGTGTGGGAGAGGGCGCAAATGCGATTGAGAAAAGCAGCATGTGAGCATGTGCAGCTTGGGGGCCATCAAGGGGCTCGTCATGTGCAAGGGAGACGAGCAGAGACAAGAGCAAGGAGGGCGCTCCACGGGGCATGGGTTATTTTCCCCCCTTTGCCGTTCAAGGCGATTAGTAGTAGTGTATATTCAAAGTGTTACAGATTGGCGCGCGAGTGTAGGCATGCATCTCATTTCCAACCCATGTCATGTCGTGAGGGCAAGAAAAGATGGCAAAGCAAGAGAGGCGCGGCATGCGGTTGCACGCACCACAAGATAGCAAACATTTGGAAGCAATTGGCCAGCCGGTACGCCGTACAAGAAGCACCACGGCCATGTAGAAATAGCGACTAGGAGGGGGAAAAGCAGACATGAGCCAAGGCGTATGGGAGATTAGGGGGCTGCAGAGGCAGTGGTTTGCGGATGCTGGTGCATGAGCAGGCGAGCAGCGCGCGTCAATCGGTCCTGGCGCTGTCGAATCGTGGGGCGTTGGTTCTCGTCACTGCTGCGTCGAGAGTCGAGGGCGTCGGGGCTGGCGTCGAGGGTGCGCGGAGCAAGGTCGCGATACATGGAGGTGTGGACCAGCTCATGCGGACAGTCCGGGTCGACGTGTGGCGACAAGTCTGCGTCGTCAAAGTGATAAAACGAGGGCGAGGCGGCGCCGACGAGGGGGCGCAGCGAGAGGCGGCGGGCAAGGCGGCGCCAGGAGAATTGGCGGCGGCGACGGGCGTGGGGGGAAGCGGGCAGAGCGGGCAGTGGATTCGCAGACGAGGGGTCCGACGAGGCCGACGACGAGGCAGAGGATGATGAAAGAGGCTCCATGGGAGGAGGCGACGAGGCGTCGTGGGCCGAAGCCACCTCGGAGCGCCAGATGAGGATGCGAGACTGGGCGCCCGACGAGAGGTGAGCAGAGGAAAAGGGCGAGGGCTCAAGGTCGGCGCCCATGGTGGCTGCAGGCGATGAATTGTCCAGCCTTGACCTGTCGGCACGTGCGATGGAGGAGGGGGGAAAAACAAAGGCTACCAGCAAAGTCTTGCCGCCTTGGGACACGGGCACAGAGGCAAGCTATAGCAGCTTGGGGGGAAAAGGAAAAGAAGAAGGCGAGACAGACAAGGCCGGCCTCTAATTCTTGCTCCTGAGGCAGCTTATCCGGTTTTTTCCCGCAAGAGCAAGGCTCGGCAAGCTTCATACCATTCCGTTATCTGTGTTGGTGGCTTGCTCTCATTCTTTACAGCCTTTGCACCCAGCCTCTCTCTCTCCTCGTCTCTCTCCTCGTCTCTCTCCTCGTCTCTCTCTTGGTCTCCCTCTCTCTCTCCTGTCTCACACAACAAACGGGTGCTTACCGCGGCCCACTTGGGGTGCACGGGAATTAAATGATTTGACAGCGGGGGTATTTATCCAGACAGAGGATTTTCTGTCTCTCGACCTAGGTTTTTTTTAGACGCTGCAAAGCAAGTGCAGATGTAAATGCCAGAAGAAATAAATCAAGACAATGAATAAAAAGGAGAAGCAAGAGACAGAGAGAGGGGGAGGGGGGCAAAGGGCAAGGTTTAAAGCGTCGGCGCTGGGTTGGGCGAGGCCTTATGTATAAAGTGCAGGTGCACCATGCAAGGTGGAATGGAGGGAAAAGCGGGCCCGGCTGTCAATCAGCGGATAGCCCACTTGTCTGGTGTCCGCTCCCGGGTGCTGTGTGCTGGCCAATGGCAGGCAGCCGAGGGGGCAGTTGGGCAGTAGTGGCAGCAGCAGCAGTGGCAGTGGCAGTGGCAGTGGCAGTAGTAGCAGTAGCAGTAGCAGTAGCAGTAGCAGTAGCAGTAGTAGTGGCATCACCACTAGCAGCAGTGTACCACCAGCAGCAGATGACGGCCTCGCCCTGCTGCAACGCTCCTCATGGCCCTCTGGCCCAGCCTGCGTCGTGCCGTGCATCTGGTGGAACCAGTACCATCGGCTCCTGTGCACGGCACATGTGCCAGCGGCGACTTTCATTTCCCTGGGACGTGGTACCAAAGGGGGCCTGCAGCACAAGCGGCACACTATCTCTGTGGCCGCCTGGCTGTCCCTGGCTCTCGTTGAGCCGGCCAAGCTCAATATGGTCCGACCTTGGTGCTACCTCTGGCACGAGCCGCCAGCCACCATGTCACGGCGCTCAGCTCAGCACCACGGCTGTCCATCAGCTCTTGCTTGGCTGCAGCGCCTCCCATCCGCCAATCCTCGTCGAGTCTGCAAGCCTGTCGTCGAGTGCCGAGTCGAGCAGACACTCGTCCCCGTTGCCCGCTTCGTCGCCTCTTGGCCATGTTTTGTGCCCATGTCGTCCGCCTGATGCTCTGGTCCATGGCGGCGGCAACTGAGGCACCGTCCCTGTGCCACCATTGCTGATATTGGCACGACTACTACCGGTAGTGCTGGCAGTAGCAGCAGTAGCAGCCTTTGCAGTAGCAGTGGCTGTAGCACCACTACCACCCCTAGCAGCAGCAGCAGCCGCCGCCGCCGCCACGGCCGCCGTAGCTGCCCCAGTCGCAGCAGGCCTCTTGTCGCTTGCCCGTGCCTTTGTAGCCAGCAGATGAGCTGGCTTCTTTGCCACGGGCGGCGCCGGCAGCTTTGCACTTGGGCTCTTGATGCCCATGCCTGCCGCTCTGTGCTGCTTGACATCGAGTGGTGCTGCCCGCGCACCCATCCGAGGTGGCGGTGGTGGCGCTGCCCGCCCTTGTTGCCCTCGAGTCCCGCATGGCTGCATTGCCGGCTCGCCATGCTCACCATCATCTGGCCTCCCCGCCGCCGCTCCTCCAGGCCGCGGGGGGAGCGGCACCTTTTCATACGTTGAACTCGATAGGCTCGAGACGGAAAGACGCCGTACAGACACCCAGTCCGGCTCGTCGCCAGCTCCAAACGGGTTGGATGGCCGCTGCGGGTTCAGAGCCATGCATTGTCCGTCGCGCCCGCTGGGGGCCATGACGTGCGCCCGCGCTGGCTGGCCGTGGTCTAGCCACCATTTGTGCTTGTCTGAGCTGGCTGGCGGGAGACCGGGCTCAATCGCGTCGTAGCCAATCAGGTCTTCGTCCTCTGTTTCTTGGTCCTCGCCCACGTGGGCTCTGGTGTCCCCAATCTCAGCTTTGCGTCGTTGGTACGACTCGTGGCTGATCTTTTGGCGCAGAGCCTCGTCCACGATGCTCACTTTGCATTCAAACCATGCATATACTGGCCGGTGATCAGAAAATCTCAGTGGCGCCGACTCGTACGACAGCTGCCGCAGTATGGCTCCCTTTTTCAAGATTCTGTCCGTCCATGCCGGAATTCGCGCTTTCTCTCTGGTAATGCCTGCTGTCAGCCCGTCTCGTGTCTCTCGCATGGGGTGCCCAGACTCACGACGTGTCGTAGTCGTCGGTCCCGACATCAAACTTGTACGTTGGCATGAAGCTGATGCGTGCTTCCGAGTAAAAGTGGAAGGCCAGCCCCGCCACCATCTGGAGATTGAGCTGATCGTTTTCGTAGAGCGTTTCCAAGTCGCCTCTCTTCATCAGGGCCCGTGTAGCCTCAAGAGCAAGCCCAATGCGATAGTTGAAGTCTCCAAGCCATATGATTGCATCTACCCACGCAGCTACTTTAGCAGACAGCCCCAACGCACCCTCGCTCTGTCCAAGGCTTACCGTGGTCCTCTATCCCCCTGTTGCGCTGAAAACGCAAGCCCTGGTGAATGGTGGCATAGTCACGATTTCTTTCCTCATAGTTGGAGAAGCCGGCTGCCAGGTGCGCCGTGACAAAGCAGACATGAGTCTTGGCAAAGTCGAAGCGGATGGCCACGGCTCCCTTGTTGCCAGCCATTCCCGACAGGCCCGTCTTCTTGACGCTGCCCTCGACATTCTTGATGTGGCCGAGAATCGACGCCTTGACAAAAATGCAGAGGGCGGCACCAACGAGCTGCCCGCTGCGTAGGAGCACATACTTGTCTCCTCCTCTGCTCGCCTGCCGCCGATTGAGGCAACGCTTGACGGCGCTTTCCCACAAGTGTCGCCGCGACGGGTCGCTGTTCATAATCTGCTGCGGGCTGAGCTCGACGATTTCCTGAAAGGCCACAACGTAGACATCAGCAAGGTCGGCGTCGAGGGCCCGGGGCAGAAGCCAGGGCGAGAGATCCTTGTCGATGCCCTGGGTGCGTCCGTTGAGATTAAAAGTGCCGGCCCAAATGCTAGTCTTCTCAAAGGATGTGTACTCGTCGCTACGCCGAGCCACCTCAACCGAAACATAGTCACTAATGGGGTCGTAGAGGAGCACGGCAGCCTGGCCAATGAGCCGGCCGAGCAGCATATCAATCGTGACTTGTCGCGAAGGATCAAGAAAGTTGTTGTGATAGATGCGTTGGACCGACTTGCGCATGTCGGCCACTGCGCCGGCAAGTGACATCTTGCCGTGCCGCGTAAATGACGACTTGAGCGCACCCGTTCCGGCGTATATCTTGGACAGCGAATCGCCATTGTCGGCCCAGAGGCTGGCGTGCCGCATCCAAAAGTCTGAGGCTGCAGACTCGTTGCGGTGGGCGAGGAAGGTCTCAATGGCCATTTGCGAAATCAGCGTCTGAATCAGGTTGGTGCGGTCGAGGCAATCCAGACAGTTTGTGCGAAAGACGCCGTCTTGCTGCAAGACTACTACCAGGCGGCTGCCTCGTTGTCGTCTCTGCTCCTCCTTGCTCTTGTTTTCGTCGTTTTCCTTGTCGCCGTCGACGGCCTCTTCGGCAACAAAGTAGCCAAAGCTGTCGGTGGAACGCTCAATGTAGTGTCGGATGTCCCGGGCAGCCTCGTAGCCCGCCGGGCCCTTGGTTTCGGCGTGGAAATCATAGTGCGTCTCGCGCAGCAGCGCATGGTCTGGTGATGCGTCGACCCCAGGACGACTCAATGGACAGTTGCGCACGCCCTGCCGATACAGCCTGCTCAGCTCCATCTCGGCCGGCTTGGTCTCGCTGAGGAGGTTGATGATGTGGACGGCGCCGTAAATGTGCTCGAGCTCGTCAAAGTGCTTGTTCAAGACTGGCTGCGTGCCCTCGGACGACCTGGTGACGGTGATTTTCTGTCTCCCTGGCAGCAGCTCGGCCGTCTGCTCCCAAAACACAGGCACTGACCCGCGGACTTGGGCATAGGAAAACAAGACGCCAGCTGGGCTCCAAAAGGTCGTCTCAGACTCGACAAAGTTGGCCACGTGCCCATCGTCGTCGATGCCTCGAGAGTTGAAGCGAGTCCCCGCTCGCCTGCAGGACAGGCGCGATATGAGCGTCAGGTACGACGGCTTCCCACTTGTAGAGCCTGTTGCAAGGGGAGACGAGCTCTGTGGTATCGTCATGGTTTTGCAAAAGCCTCGGATAGCCGAGGTGAGAATGCGAGACGAGTCGAGGGCCTCGCGCTCAGGGGGCATGAGGCGCGAGCGGAACTGAACAAGTGGGCTGATCATGAAGGAGTTCCACAAGTAGGTGTCATCAAAGTTGTCAATGTCAAAGGAATTGGTATTCAAGGGCCTTGGCAAGCACGGTCAGCCAACACAGCAAGACATGTGGTGCCGAGACCATGGCGACATTACCTTGCCTGCAGGCGGCTTGTTACGTCAAAGTCTGTGCTATAATAAAAGGAGCCGTTGCTGAGAAGCTTGCGCAAGTCGTGGCACGGGTGCTCGGGGGGCACATCGCGCCTACCGAGGCCCTGTCCGTAAAAGGAGGAAGTGTTGCCATATGTCCAAGAGGCCTCCGACATGTCCGACTCGCTGGGCTCCAGAGGCACAACATCGTCGTAGTTTGCGCTGCTGAGGCAGTAAAAGGCCACGCTCGAGATGCGCTCGACCGTCTCGCCCGGCCGGACAGTAGCGGCCCTAACGGCGCGGGTGATGACGGAGAGGAAGACCTGGCCATCAACGGCCATGAGGCCCAAGGTTCCGTATATCGGCCGTGGCGCAAGGGGGCGGTACTCGGCAAGAAGCGGCTGCGAAAGGGGCGAGAACTCGACCATGCACTTGGCCACGGCCGACTCGGCGGTGCGCGATCGGGCCGACGCCAAAGACGCGTGGGAGCCATTGTGCTGGGTTTCCGTGGCTGAGGAGCTGTAGCGCAAGATGAGAGCGTGCGACGAGGACACAATGGCAATGGACCGCTGGGGATAGTCGCGGATGAGCAGCTCGCTCGACTTTTCCGGCGCGGGAGGAGGCGCGGCCCACCAAGTATGCGCTGGCTGCTGGCCGTCCATGGTGAGCGTTGCGAGCGTTGCGAGCGTTGCGAGAGTTGCGAGCGATGCTCAGACGTCAGGGAGAAGCAGGCAAGCCAACGCCGTCATGGCTTGAGTGCATGGACCGCAGCTGGGCGAGGACCGGCTAGCCCGGGAGTCGTCAATCGACAGGTCCGTCGTTTGCCAGGGCGCCCTGCGATGCCTTGGGGTCTTGCTTGAGTGTGTCGAGGGCGCAGTTGCTGATGAAACATTCAACTCTTAATCTAGCTCTACCAAGGAGGAGGCAGTAGTCGTTTAGCCTTGCCACAACACCACGTCGCAACAACTTGCATCCAAGCCGCCAGACGGCCCCTTTCAAACAACCATGACGCCGTCACAAGTCAAAAACAATCTTTGCTGCCCTCATCTGTTGTGTCGCTATGCTGATTCTGCCAGTGCCACTGAGCGCCAAGCAAATACACTTATATACATACTCCATGTCTACTACTCTATGTCTACTACTACCACCACTACTACTACTAGTAAGTACTATAGTAGTACTACTACTAGTAGTAATCTACTACTACAGGTGTAGTGTACAAAGTCCAACCTCTTCAGTGCCTCTTAAGTGCGCATTGAGCAACAAATAAACACGCCCAAAAAACTACAGTCAAGAGTGACTGCGAGGCTTCAGATTCAAATTTGAGATCATGCTGTCCTGGGGAAAGCGTTCAGTCTCTTCCTATCATGTGTTTGTGTGAAAATCATCACCAGCCCATGAGGAGGGAAAACAAGCAAAATTCTGCTACCTGCCCTGCTAGTAGAAGAGGTAGTAGTAGTAGTTGGTGCAACATGACTAATTTACTTCGCTCTGTTTGTTAGGTCAGCAAATTTCTGCCCTCTCTTTTCCTCGTCTTGCCAGCTGTCAGAGAGCTGGGTACCCGTCACTACTGGCAGTACTACTAGCAGAAATAGTTTTCCCATCAGCTGCCAGGTATTATATACACGTGCTACCACTAATAACACACCAGCTACTACTGGTGCTGCTACTCCTATGTTGATACTATTACTAACTGATAGGTACACCGCCCTCGAATGTTGGAATGTTTTTATTGGCTACTACTACGTGCGTCCCAATAACTGGTAACCTGTACTTCCAGCTTTTCTTCACGCACCACCGCTCCGCTCTGCGTCACCACAACATCGGTCCCCGCTCGTTGCTCATTACCACTACTACTACTACAGTATTGCAAACAGCTCCTCCCTCTCCTCCTCCTCCCCCTCCCCCTCCTTCTCCTCCCCCTCCTTCTCTTATCCTGCTCTTTTGCGACTCATTGACTGCACCTCGCATGTCGTCTCGTCAGCTGTTTGGTTTTGCCTTACGCTTCCATCGGTAGCAATCGACTGTTGTGGTTCGCACCTGGCTCCAGTTTGCGACACAGCCACCATGAACGATTACGGCCAATTTGGCAGCTCCGATGAGGAGTTTGTCCACGTTCGCAAGTTCCAGGCCGAAGTGGTAAGTGTACCCGTCGTGTGTCGTCTTGCTCTCACCGCGATTGACACGCTTCTAGGAGTCAGATCCCGATAACTTTGAAAGCTGGGAAGGCCTTATCAAGGCAAGCGAGAGCCTTGAAGGCGGCCTCGGCCGCAATTCGAGCCCACAAGCACTTGCCACTTTTCGCGAGTCATACGACCGCTTTCTTGCCAAATTTCCTCTTCTCTTCGGGTACTGGAAGAAGTACGCCGAGCTCGAGTTCAACATTGCTGGCACAGAGTCGGCTGAAATGGTGGGCGCTAGCCTTGAGAGCATTTAGCGTCGTGTCAACACATGATGCTGAATATCCCTTTTCTCTCCAGGTTTACGAGCGAGGAACTGCTGCCGTGACGCATTCTGTCGATCTTTGGGCCGACTACTGCCGCTTCAAAATGGACACGACCCATAACCCCGGCATCGTGCGAGGGTAAGTATCGTTGGCTGGTTTTTCCTTTCCCCTTAACATTGGCCACCAAACTCAGCATCCGGCGAGGTCGACATTCTCTTGGTGCCCGCCAGCCAACTCATATCCGTGAACCTCACGCGTCGGTCTTCGACGCGTGTCATGGTGAGATATGCCCTCTTCACTCTGGCCCTATCGTGCCGAGATGCGCTCTCATACTATGGCTCAGGGCGCCTCTTTGATGCCAGCGCGTGCTTGTTCCACAGCTGTCCGTCGTATGCTTGCCGCATGGCCCCCCGTCGAACACTTGCGCGAAATCGACTCTTGGCTACTTCTTTTCTGGCTCTTGAATCCCTCTCGCTCTTGTACTGACCCTCCCCGTCTGCCTCCCAACTTTTCTTGCTGTTTCTCCATCTCCCGCATATATCAAAGCCTGAATGCTTTCTAATGCCCTTTACCAGCCTTTTTGAGCGCGCCGCTGCTCTTGTCGGCATCGACTTCATGTCTCATCCCTTTTGGGATAGGTATCTCGAGTATGAAGAACGCCAAGAGGCGCCTGATCGAATCTTTGCGCTTCTTGCTCGAATTATTCGCATTCCCCTTCATCAGTTCAATCGATACTATGATCGTTTCCGCACCATGGCCCACACTCGGCCTATTCCAGAGCTTGCTTCGGCCGAATTGCTCGCCCGCTTTCGATCCGATTTGGATGTAGAAGCAGCCGCTCGGGGTACGAGTGAGCGAACTGAGCTCGAGCGTGAGCGTGAGCTTCGCAACAAGGTCGATCAGTACTACTATGAAGTGCATACCACGACGCAGAATGAAACATCCAAACGATGGACCTTTGAGTCTGAACTCGGACGGCAATATTTCCATGTGACACAGCTCGACCATACTCAACTAAACAGCTGGCGCAAATACCTAGACTTTGAAGAGAAAGAGGGCGGCTATGACCGTGTCGTTAACCTCTATGAGCGTTGTCTTGCCGCATGCGCACTTTACGACGAATTATGGTTTCGCTATTCCAGGTGGATGTCTGCTCAGCAAGGCAAGGAAGAAGAAGTTCGCCATATTTATATGCGCGCTGCCTTTTTTGTGTCAATCAGTCGACCTGGCATTCGCTTGCAGTGGGCCTACTTTGAGGAGAGTCAAGGCCGAATTGGTGTGGCTGAAGAAGTACACAATGCCATTCTCACCAAATTGCCAGACTGTATCGAAGTGATTGTCTCATGGGCGCATCTAAAGCGCCGTCAAGATGGTCTTGAGGCCGCAATTACTGTTCTCAAAGACCACATCGACGCGCCTACGGTTGATTTGTTCACCAAGGCTGCGCTTGTGGCCGAATGGGCAACAATATTGTCAAAATTTGCCAGTTCTGCTGATCAGGCTCGGGCTGTATTCGTCAAGAACGCGCAATGGTATGGTGACAGCCGCACTTTTTGGGAGAAGTGGTTTCAGTTTGAGCTTGAGCAACCAACATCAATGGAGAGCGCAGACGCTGGACAGCGTGTCAAGCACGTTTTTGATGAGTTTCGCAGCAAGAGTCGGCTTTCGACAGCCGTGAAGAAAGATCTTGCTCGCATATATCTCGATTTCTTGGTTCGAGTCGGGGGCAAGGACTCGATGCAGGAATACGTACAAGTCGACCGGGAATTATTTGGGTAAGTCATGGCAATGGACCCAAGAAGAAGAAGAAGCTGATGAAGAGAATACAATGGCAGCCCCCCTTCCTTATCCACAGAGTCGATGAATCAGCTTGCTGCAAAGGAGAACGGCACGGCCGCTGGTGAACTCGATGAAGCAAGCAAATCCAAGGCGGAGTCGCGCTTGATATTTTTCTATGAGAACCATTCAGAGCCCGATCCCACAGCGCATGGCCCCGCAGATTTCCATTAGAGTAGCGGCTGGGGCAAGGAATGAAGAGATGGGCGGCTATGGGCTCCGCTGGCAACAGCATACGTTTTCGTTATTTGATGGCGACCCAACAACAATGGAAATGCAGAGGCTTGGAGCTTGGATCACTGGTGGCGCGTGCTGTCATGTATGACTATGAAGCAGTATCAGAGGCTCAGAAGCAACCAAGAGCGGGCGGCGCTTGGAGGGTGGTATTTCGCTGCAAACAAGGCAATAATAGTTGACTGACCATGATAGAATTGTTAAGCAGAAGGGATCAGTGGGAGACTTTGGAGCTCAGATGTCATGTTATGCACTTGCCGTGGCCTGGATTCTTAGCATAATTAGGTGTTAAGGAATTCAGCTATAGCTTTTGTTTGCAAATGCTGCATGATGTCACGGCTTTGTCGAGGCACAAGACAAAAGTTGTTGGTTTCCGTAGGTGCCCAAATGCTTCCTACTACCTAGAAGACGTCCACCTCGAGCGTTGCATGCCATTTCTACTAGTTCTTACTACTACTACTAGGTAGTACTACAGTAGTAGTAGTAGGCATCACTCCTACCTACTAGTAGTAGTAAGTAGATAATATCAAGCGCCCATTGCCTAGGTTGGTCTAGATACCACTAAGTAGATTGAGGCTCACGAGGTAGTGCCTACAGGTAGGGGATTGGCCAGAGTACCATTACTACTAGTAGCACTACCGAGATGCATACCAGATACTGCTACTACTAGTACTACTGTACCTACAGTAGTCACCTGCTACTAATACCGCTAGTACTCTTGATGGTTGTAGAGCAGTAGCGATAGTAGATACTGACAGGTACTGATTGATAATGCAAGGGTACCGGTTCGTTTACCTCTACTAGTAGTACTACTAGTAGAGTATGCACGTACATGTATGCATGTACATGCTGGCTCCTGTCCCTGCCTGTAATATTTATCTTGATGACTAAAAGTCGACGACAATTTGGCTAGTAGTATAGCGATCTACAGTCACTACAGCCAGTACTCCTCAGGTATATGAGTAGGCAGTTGATCTGCTCTGAAGCCCTTTGGAAGCATCACTACTTAGCAAAGGCTGTCTATCCAGTAGTAGGATTGCTAAGTACAGAGGCGCCCTGTCTACAGAGGGCTCGGGTACCTGGCAAGGTGGAACTCGAAGATGGATCGCGATACCCACATGGGGCAGGGCCCGCAGGGCGCGCAGCAGCCAGTCAGACATTTCCAATTTCAACAAGCAAAGGACAGGGCCGCCGCAAGTCGTTGACTGTGTTCAGGCCCCTTGTCAGTCGCGCCTTGCTTGGTTTCTTCTCTCACGTTCCTTCCGTTGCTTTCCGAAAACTTTTTCTCTAGTTTACTAGCCGCTTTGCCTTTTCCCTCTTCCCATGCAAGTCTTAATCGCCAAGCGTACTATCTACCGGATCGAGTCTTCGGCTGTGGCTAAGAAGCGAATATCACGAGGTTTTCTTGTCTCTTTTTCTCCGTCGTCTCAACATTAAGATAAATATCATGGCCTCGACTACTCGTATCCTTGGCCGTGTGGGAGCCCGTGCCTCGACTCGCGGTGCTTTTGCTGTCACTCGTCGACATGGCTTTGGCCAGCAAAATCGCCGCGGTTACTCGTCAGAGCCGACGCCGCACAAGTCGTCGTCGGCGTGGATCTGGCTTACGGGTGCGGCGGCAGCTGCTGGTGGCCTTGGTTACTGGTATCACACCAATAACTCATCCATGGCCAGCTCAACAAAGCTGGCTCAGCCAACGAAACAAGACTATCAAAAAGTCTACAACGAAATTGCCAGTCGTCTCGAAGAGAAGGACGATTATGACGACGGCAGTTTTGGTCCCGTTTTGCTTCGTTTGGCTTGGCATGCAAGCGGAACCTATGACAAGGCCACTGGTACTGGCGGTAGCAATGGAGCCACGATGAGATTTGCTCCTGAGTCGGATCATGGCGCCAACGCCGGTCTTGTTGCTGCTCGCAGCTTTCTCGAGCCTATCAAGGGTCAGATTTGTGTTCACCATGTTCAGCAATCATGTTGCAGAAGCGATACTGATGTTGTGATAGCCAAGTACCCTTGGATCACCTACTCAGATCTTTGGATCCTCGGCGGCGTCTGCGCCATCCAAGAGATGCAGGGTCCCATCATCCCTTATCGCCCCGGTCGCTCCGACAGGGACATGGCGGCGTGTACGCCTGATGGCCGTCTTCCGGATGCCACCAAGGGCGCTGACCACATCCGCAATATCTTCTACCGCATGGGCTTCAACGACCAAGAAATCGTTGCCCTTTCTGGAGCCCACGCTTTGGGCCGCTGCCACAGCGACAGGTCGGGCTTTGACGGACCCTGGACATTTTCGCCTACCATCTTGACCAATGACTACTACCGTCTGCTCATTGAAGAAAAGTGGCAGGAGAAGAAGTGGAATGGTCCAAAGCAGGTGAGATTAAGCCAATCATGTAGGGCCTGGAGCGACGGGGCTAAGCTGCTAAACATGGTACTATAGTACGAGGACAAGAAGACCAAGTCATTGATGATGCTTCCCACCGACATGGTACTAGTCCAGGACAAGAAGTTCAAGCCCTGGACAGAAAAGTACGCCAAGGACAACGAGGCCTTTTTCAACGACTTTTCCGCCGTCATAACCAAGCTGTTTGAGCTTGGCGTTCCCTTTGAGGCAGGGGATGCCGACAAGCAGCGCTGGAGCTTGAAGCCTACTTGGGACGAGTCCTAGCTAAAGTGTGTTGGCCAAAGACTGTTGGTTGAACTTTGGCTAGTGGATCAACATGTGGCCCCCAAGACGTTTTTTGAGAAAGACTTGAACATGAGTCTTTACTCTTGTCTTTTGTGGACACGAAGCTTTGTTGCCTGGTCAAGCACAACGAGAAGGGGCGCAGGAAAATGTGTTGGGAGCGATGATGTAGTGAGCTGTAGGGCAAGATGAAGGGGGATTCGGCAAGGCTGTTGCCGTCAATGCTTGTAGCGGACCTGGGGGATTGATTTGTAGTAGACGGGATGCTGAGTTTATAGATGAAGATGACGGGATATTGGCGCAGGGAGGTGAATGGAGAAGTAATCAAGCACAGGTGGCGGCAATGACTTGGCCTCTTGCCGTATCGTCAGCGCGTAGCTCTATCACGTCATGAAGCAAAAGGAGAGAATGAGGATTGATTTGTAATGCGACGTGATTGAGGCATGGATATAGCGTGTTGTAGTGACTTTGTAGTAGTATTAGTAGAGTACTAAGTACTACTACTAGGATACTACTACTACTAGTAGTAGTAGTAATACTGTAGTAGTACTGTAATACCTGCGGCAGTAGCTGTAGCGGTACCAGTAGTAGTAGTTAGTAGTTACTAGTAGTAGTAGTAGTAGTAGTGGTAGTGGTAGTAGTAGTGGAAAAGGGAGAATTGCTTATAGATATGACGTATTTGAAAAAGTGCGGGCCGGGAATTCGGTAGCTAGCTGTGTTAAATAGAAGCCGAGTTCCCGGCTAGACACGAGGGGTTTATGGGTACTGCTTGTCTTGTGCTGGAGGAGCTAGAGAGCAAAAGCACAAGAATGGTTCGCTTCGACTTGCGGAACAAGGGCCAGGCGGGCGTGCCCTTTTATACACCGGCACAGGAGCCGCCGGCCGGGACAGCAACCAATGGCGAAGCGGCACCGACGCTATTTCAGCCGCTGACGATGCGGTCGGTGGAGCTGGCCAACCGCATTGTGGTGTCGCCCATGTGCCAGTACAGCGCCGACGACGGGCACCTGACCGACTACCACGTGGTGCACCTGGGCCAGTTTGCACTGCGAGGCGCAGGGCTCGTCATTGTCGAGGCTTCGGCAGTTGAGGCGCGAGGCCGCATTTCGCCGCAGGATGTGGGTCTATGGAGCGACTCGCAGGCGGCGGCGCTGCGCAGAGTCGTCGACGTTGTGCACAGCCAGGGCGGCAAGATTGGCATCCAGCTGGCCCATGCGGGGCGCAAGGCCAGCACTCTGGCGCCTTGGGTGGGCCAGTCGGCCAACAAGACGCTGGCAGGCGAGGAGCAAGGGGGATGGCCCGACGACGTAGTTGGGCCGAGTGCGGTGCCCTTTGCCCCAGACCATGCCATGCCGCGGGCCCTGACGCTTGACGAGGTGCAGCAGCTCATTGAGAGCTTTGCCCAGGCGGCGCGGAGGGCGGTCAAGGCTGGCGTCGATGTGATTGAGCTGCACGGGGCCCACGGCTATCTCATTTCCAGCTTCCTGTCGCCCCTCTCCAACGTAGGCAGAGGCCCCCACTAGACGCGCGCGAGGCTGACGGACGACGACAGAAACGGACCGACGACTACGGCGGCAGCCTGGAGAACCGATGGCGCTTTCTGCGCCAAGTCGTGGAGGCGACCCGGGCCGCCATTCCTGACAAGATGCCGCTGTGGGTGCGCATATCGGCGACGGAGTGGATGGAATGGGCCGACGGGCCCTCGTGGGATCTCGACAGCAGCATAGCCCTGGCCAAAGCCATGGCGTCGTGGGGCGTTGATGTCGTCGATGTGAGCAGCGGCGGCAACAGCTCGACGCAGCGCATCCCTCGCAACGACCCAAGCTACCAGACAAGTCTTGCACGCCACATTCGCCGTGCATTGCGCCACGAGGGCCTCGACCTGGCCGTGGGGGCTGTGGGCTTGATTGACAAGGCCACGGTTGCGCGCGACGTGGTTCAGCAGGGGCCGGACCAGTCGGGCGACCTGGCGCTCGTGGGACGCCAGTTTCTGCGCGATGGGGGTTGGGTCTTTACAGCGGCCCAAGAGCTGCAAGTCGCCGTCAAGTGGCCGGTGCAGTACCACCGAGCCTCTGAGCGATACTGGCAAGGCAACGATGGCGAAGCTGAATGAATAGCCGTGGCAATCTAAGGGGGGGGGAGGGGGGGTTTCTTTGTTTTTTTCTTGCCTTTTTCTTTGATAAAAAGTACTATTACTGCTGTTGCTGTTGCTATACTACTGCTAGTACTACTACTACTACTACTACTACTACGAGCCAGTACTACTACTACTAGTAATGCTACTACTACTACTACTACTACTAGATAGCAGTACTATCACTACTACTACTAGTACAGTAGTACTAGTCAACTTGGAGACTTTGGCTGCGCTGCCTTGTTGCTTCATCAAAAGCGGTTGAACCTGCATCCTCTACAGACCAAGAGGTGGCATACATGACACTCAAAGACATAGTCTGGCCGGCAGCGAGCGCATCCCTCGCATCGTGGCACACCTCTCGGACGACGACGAGCCCATTCGTGGTTTCTGGCGTCGTGACGCTCAAGATTCTCCCTCTCCCTTTGGATCTGGGCCTCCCTCAGATCATGGTCCAAACCTTGCCACTGGGCATCGCGCCGGGCATTGTCATGGGCTCGCCGGGTCAGTCGTTCTTCGTCCCACTGCACACAGGGACAGTTTTTCCACTCGACTCCGCAGAGGTAGCAGAATTGGAAGCCGCAGTGGCAGGCTAATAATCATGACAATGACAATGAGTAATGGCTTCAGCCACAAGACGGTACGCAACAAGACAAGGGAGGAGAGAAACAAGTCGAGCATTTCTTACTCATATGAAAGCAGCCCATTTGAAGCTCCACCATGGTCCGGCAGTTTTGGCATCGCCGCCAGCCTCTATCAGCTGCCACGCGGAGCACCTCTCGAGTGCCCTCATCTTCTCGACAACGGCCTCGGCCTTGGTGATCCCGATTCTTGCACAGCACACATGTTCGGGCCCCGCAGCGATGGCAGGTGGCCGTGTTGCCTCGAATCGTGGTTGGTGCCAGAAAAGCCGAGCATCTCGCCACATGGCAGTACGTCTTGTTTGGCGTCGTGTGCTCGACTTGCTTGGCTCGGTACGCACTCATGATTTCTGGCGAGAGAAATCTTCCGTTACCTTGCAATGGAATTGGCTGCCCACAGCAGCGAGCAGGAAAAAGGCTCCCGTCGCGCAGCGCTGACTGAAAGAGGTGTGTCAAGCAGGGAGCACAGTACTCGTGAGAGCAAGGGCACCGAGCCATTTGGGATGGAGAGCCGCCTTCGTCGCAAGCCACGCAGTGTACCAAATGGGCCCCGGCCATGGACCTCGAGCTCTCGCCCTTTTCTGCCTCTGGATACAGCTCGTCGGACAGGTAAAGACCTGCAAAGTCGTGCATGGTTTGGTTTATGCCATCTTGGTCCGTGTCGTAGAGAAGCGACTCGAGTTCTTGTCTATACATGGCCAGGGCTGCGTCTGCGTCAGATGGGCCTGCCCCTGGGCCTTGTTTTCCTCTGGCGAGGTGCTCCGCATCCTCGAGCTGGAGCTGGATAATGAGCTGTAAACTCTCAGGGTCGACATGGTTAAAGGCCATTGCAACGCGCCACTTTCAACTCGTGTCCAGTGTCATTTTTGGGCTGGCAACAAGGTGGGAGCAGAAGCAGGGCAATAACATGATTGTAGAGAGCCCAACGCACAGCTTGACGATGCACTATCCTCATTCACGTGGCTCAAATGCTTCTCCACCATGTTGAAGCTTTGTGCAACGAACGATGCTCTTGGATGGGTGACTGAGAGTTTGTTTAATTCGATGAATTCGGGTTACAACTTGTAAGCTTTAGTAGCCTAGCATTTTCAATGGTTTTCGACATATACTACTACTACTACTACTAACTACTACTAATACTGCTACTGCTACTACTACTACTACTTACTACTAGTACTACTACTACTGCGTACATTAGTAATAGTACGGCAAAGTACTGCTAGTAGTAGTGAAACGAGCTACGCACAGGTCGAGTCAGTTGTTAGCAGGTGTAGGGTAGGCGCTAGTCGCTGAGCTGACATTGGTAATGCATCCGGTAGAGTACAAGTACTTGTCTATACCTTGAGCCCCGTCTATAGCGGCCTCTTTGGTTCAATACATATGTACACATGTGTACTTATGTGTTCAAGGTCCCCTAAAGAGCTGCCAAAGGAAAGGGACACTTGTTCAAATCAGAGGGTACAAAAACTATCGACTTACTCTGATCCCCTTCACCTTTCCCCCTCTCCTTTGGCTTCATTCTCACTCTCAGTTGCAAAACTCAACGCTCCGTGAGATAGACATAGCCTGCCGTCAATTCTCCCCGAAAGTAATTGTCCAATCCCTTGTCGCAGCGGACAACAGCTGCCATGCATCAAAATCGTCTCGCGTTTGGCCTCGTTGCCGCCCTCGCTGGTGTCGCCACAGCCGACTCGCATGTCCACCAGCTACAAAAAAAATCATTTGACGACTTTGTTACCTCGAACCAGCTCGTCCTGGCCAAATGTTGGACCCTCTTTTACCCTCACACTACACAAGCCGTGCTGACACTCTGGCTTCAGTCTACGCTCCCTGGTGCGGTCACTGCAAGGCTCTGGCCCCCGAATACGAGGAGGCGGCCTCAAAACTCAAAGAAAAGGACATTAAACTCGTCAAGATTGACTGCACCGAAGAGGCCGACCTCTGCCAGCAGCACGGCGTCGAGGGTTACCCTACGCTTAAGGTGTTTCGGGGTCTTAAAAACGTTAGCCCTTATAATGGCCAGCGCAAAGCTGACGCGTGAGATGCCCACGCCCTGTTGTACTGCTGCCGACTCAGGCTCACTCATCTCTTTGCTAGCATCCACTCATACATGGTGAAACAATCCATGCCCGCTGTCTCCATCTTGACAAAGGCCACTCTTGAAGACTTCAAAACGGCCGACAAGGTGGTAGTGATTGCTTACATATCAGCCGACGACAAGAGCTCAAACGAAACTTTTACCGCTGTGGCTGAGTCGCTGCGCGATGATTACTTGTTTGGCGGCGTCAATGACGCTTCTGTTGCCGAGGCTGAAGGCGCCAAGTTTCCTTCCATTGTCCTCTACAAGGACTTTGACGAGGGCAAGAATGAATTCACCGGCGAGTTTGAGATTGACGCCATCAAGGAGTTCGCCAAGGTTTCAGCCACGCCTCTTGTGGGCGAGGTTGGCCCCGAGACGTACGCTTCGTACATGTCGGCCGCCATCCCACTGGGCTACATTTTTGCCGAGACCAAGGAGGAGCGCGAGGAGCTTGGAAAAAGTCTCAAGCCCATTGCCGAGAAGTACAAGGGCAAGATCAACTTTGCCACCATCGATGCCAAGCAGTTTGGCGCTCATGCTGGCAACCTCAATCTCAAGTCGGACAAATTCCCTTGCTTTGCAATTCAGGACACGGTCAAGAACCACAAGTATCCTTTTGATCAGGACAAGGAAGTGACGCATGAAAACATTGCCAAATTTGTCGATGATTTCTCAGCCGGCAAGATTGAGCCCAGCATCAAGTCGGAGCCTATTCCCGACAAGCAAGAGGGTCCCGTCACTGTTGTTGTTGCCAAGAACTATGAGGACATTGTTCTTGAGGATACCAAGGACGTCTTGATTGAGTTTTATGCTCCTTGGTGTGGTCACTGCAAGGCTCTGGCCCCGAAGTACGACGAGCTCGCCAAGCAGTACGCCGAGAGTGAGTTCAAAGACAAGGTTGTTATTGCCAAGGTTGATGCCACGGCCAACGACGTGCCTGACGACGTGTCTGGTTTCCCCACCATCAAAATGTACCCGGCTGGTGGCAAGGACTCGCCCGTTACTTATAGCGGCTCGCGCACTATTGAGGATCTCATCAAGTTCATCAAGGAGAACGGCAAGTACAAGGCTGGCATTTCTATCAAGGAGGAGGCTACCGAAGAGGCTGCCCCAGCCGCTACTGAAGCCAAGGAGGACAAGAAGACGACCAAGGAGGACAAGGAGGACAAGAAGAAGGCCAAGGAAGACAAGAAGGCGGCCAAGGAGGACAAGGAGGACAAGAAGGAGGACAAGGAGGACAAGGAGGCCGACGACCACGACGAACTGTAAATACATTGTCTAGGAAGAGGCATTTGGCCGCATGCTTCATTTCATGATGGGTTTCCGGCGCCGACTTGTAATGAGATTTAGGGTTAATTGATTCACAAGCAGGATTTGACAGCTGGTCGACGCAATGAGAACAAAAAGGTGACGAAATAGGACACAGGGCGGGCTGGTAGCCGAGGCGCCTCGACATGTATATTTGTTGTGTCTAGGCGTACAGGCAAGGGCCATGTTGCATGGCAGGCAAGATGTGAGGGATGAGACGAGGCGTCGACAACATCTAGTGAGCAGGAAGCCCGAAGGTGCACTAGACATCCTGGTTCTGCTGGTCGGGGCCGGGCGTGTCCGAGGCATTGACGCCGTGAAAGGCGTCACCAAAGGCCGAGTCGTCAATATCCATTTGCAGATCGAGCCCCTGGCCCAGATCGCCGGGGGCGCCGTCGAGGTCTGGCGCGTCGTAGCCGGCCAGGGCATCGCCGGCAGTATCGAGATCTCCGAGCGAGCTAAAGTCGTTTTGGTCAAAGGCTGCTGAGCCGCCGTCCGTGGCGGCAGGCGTGGCGGCGGCCGACGTGGGTTTGGGAGGCGCAGCGGGGGGCTCAGAGGCAGGCTGGGGGGGGGCATTGGGCGCTGCGTCGTGGCCGGGGCGGGCCTCGGGCTCGGGTCCGGTATCCGGAGGTGGGGCCTGCGGAGTGGTGGGGCCGGGCGGGACGACGGGGGCCGGGGGCGGCGGGGCATGGGCGGGCGGGGCGTCGTTGCGAGGCACCACAACCCAATCGTCCGACGTCTTGGGCTGTTCGTCAGACGCATTCGGCACGGGCGAAGGCGCACTCATGGCGTGCGAGGGCGTGGCGGCGGGCTGGGGCGTGGGCGCAGTGTTGACGGGCGTCGACGTGGACGACAGCCCCGAGTGCATCTGGTCCAGCAGGCCGGCCGCCGTGCCGCCCATGTCCACGTCTGCGTCGCCCATCATGACGCCGCTATTGTGCGACGCCTGCCGAGACATGTGCGCCGCCAGCTGCGGCTCTGGAGCCTGATAGCCGCCCTGCTGAATGCGCCTAACATTGGGGTGGCGCACTATCTTGCGTCCAATGGCCGCCTCGACGTCGCGCGACACGTCGTCAACCGCCTTTTTGAACATGGGCCGGTGTCGCGCCTGGCCGTCGGGCTCGGGCTCGCCGCCGCCCGCCTCGCTCGTCTCGTCGCCCTTGGCAGGCTCAGCCGCAGCCGGCTCGGCCGACAGGGCCCGAAGCTCAGCCTCCTTGACGGTGAAGACGGAGCCTGTCTTGAGTGAGGCCATGGTCTTGGCGTGTTGAGCCTTGATTTCGTCTATTTCCGCCTCGGTCGTCTTGATGTACTCGTCGACTCGCTTACGGAACTCATCGGCCAAGCCCTCGTCAAGCTTGCCCACATATGGCTTGTCAGGAGCTTGAGTAAAGACTTCGACGCCCTGCGCGGTAAAGATGCCCTCGGTCAGCGCTGACAGCTCGCCCTTGAGCCCCAGGTTGAGATCCGACGGCATAATCTGGTTCATCCTGTAGGCCGACGACAAGATCTCCTCCATCCACTCGTAGCTCTGCTTGAATCGGCCCATCGACACGTCTCGCTGCGTTGCTTGGTCAAACATGTCGCCCCTGGTAATATCTTCCTCGTCTTCCAGCCCCTCGGGCGGCTGCATGCCCGGGCCAATCACGGACGGCGCGCCCTGTCCTGCGCTATGCCTAGCTCGCTTGGCCGGCGGCGGTGCAACAGGCTGAGGCGGATATGCCATCTGCTGAGGTACGCCTCTGCCCATCATCTGCGGTCCCATCTGGGGCGCCATCTGCTGCCGCGTGAGCTCGGGCAAAATGGGCCAGTTGACGCGGTCCGAGAGCATGAATTCCTTGCGCCGGATCTGGCCGCCTCGCAAAAGGTAATGGCGCTGCTGCATGATGGCATTGACTCGCTCGTCGTAGGGCACCATGGCGGCAGGAATGCGGTCATTGTGATCCGATGGGCCGTAGTGCACAATAAACAGACTCATGTCAATCTGAGGCGGATTGGGGTGGCCCGGCATGGGCATCAGCCGGAAGCGTCGTCGCGCGTGCAACGCAAATTGCTCCCCGGGCATGTATCCGGCCTTTAGGTAGTAAATCTCGAGAATCTAGGTGCTGCGTCAGTACAGAGTCTTGAGACTCGACGCAGTCAGGACCAAGCACGCACCAGCCCGTTGCCCAGCTCCTGCTTGTAAACTTGTTCTGGTGGCGCCCAGATGAAGCCATCCGTTGCAAAGTTGGAGTTGAGCCTTTGCAGCGGCTGCCACGTCAGCAGCACGGTGCCATCCGTCGGCTTGTCGAGATAGGTCCAAAAAAAGGGCGCTCGATCTCTGGCGACCTGTGGAGCGTTCATGAGCCACCTGACAACCTCGTTGACGTCGAGCCGTGCCACTGTGGGATATCGAAATGCCGACACCAGGTGAACGTGCGACATCTGCATAGCGCCGTCGTTAGCCATTCCACATGGCTGCCTCATGCTTAGAATCGTCTCAATAGCTAGACACGTACAAGTTCCTGTGGAACGCTATGGCTAGGGTCCATTTGCGCCATGCTGACGCCGCCTTTGGCCAATGTCGCAACAGAGAGCTGGCCGAGGCGTCTCTGATTTTCTCCTCTCTCGCGGCCAACTTTGGCTTCTTTTCTGGCGTGGCGCGAAATCGACGCTGAAACGACAGAGACTCGCCAGTCGAGCGGCGAGGTAGATGGTGCCACACCTGATTTCGCAATGTCCTTTCTTGTTGCTGTTCAATCAAGCAACGCAATCGTCAAGCTCACAAGGAAAGCCTTCGCGCGAACGAGGCTGGTGCAAATATCACTCAGCCGGCCAATCACAGCCTCGTACGCTAGTACTAGTATCGCTACAGCCCAAACTCCTCATGCGAATACGACCAAACACAGTGTATATCGACAATATACACCGTATCTATTTAAAAGTGCCGTAGGGCAGCCCCCGAGTCACTCGACCCACGCTTATATAAACACCCAAATACCTGAGGCTACAGATTAATAGCGCGAAAAGCTCCTGAAAATAATGTAGCGGCTTGTACGGAGTACTGCGCTAATATATCGTTACTTCAAATTGTTTTCCACGTAAATCGATGTACTCACTATTTCGCTTTATATATTTGGCTACAATCCATATTTCGTTACCTGGGCCTTGCCTCACCGCACTTAGAGAGATGCGTCTGCCCAGATTCTGCAACACACACTGCACGCGTCGCGAGGCAAAGCCATGATTGATGCTGCTACTTTTCTACCTTGGTCTAAAATCGGGGCAGCCCACATTTTTTTAAAGGAAAAAAAAAACACCCGTCACTCGAGCCATGGCATTTGCCACAACGATCAGACAAGAAGCTGGCGAGCCCAAACGCCCTTCAAGCAGCTTACGCCTGATATGTCGAGGCAGATACGTTGCCACCACGGCCAGTCCAGTTGACATGAATATCCTTGTCCTTGGGATACGTGTCGCTGGCAAACTCGGGCTTAATGCGGAATGTATGGGCGCCAAAGTAGTCTCGCTGAGCCTGCAGCAGGTTGGCCGGCAAGTCCTTGGTCCGGTACCCGTCAAACCACGTCAGAGCTGTCGAAAAGGCAGGCGTCGGAATGCCCAGCTCTGCCGCCTGTGCAACCACGTCTCTCCATCCAGGCTGAGCCTTGTGGATGGCCTTGTTAAAGAAGTCGTCAAAGAGCAGGTTCTTCAAGTTGGGCTCCTTGCGATATGCCGCCGTAATGTCCTTGAGGAAGACGGAGCGGATAATACACCCACCGCGCCACATGAGGGCGATTGAGGGCTTGTTGAGCTTCCAGCCATACTCCTTGGCCGCCTTTTATGTCATTTTCCACTCTTGTCAGCAAGAACCAAATCGCTTGGGCATCAAACGAGCATGACTTGCCTCTTGCATTAACATGAAGCCTTGAGCGTATGAAATAATCTTGGACGCATAGAGGGCCTGTTCCAGATCCTCCAAGAACTGCTTCTTGTCGCCCTCGAATTTGCCGCTCTTGCGGCTGACGTATTGCAGCTTTTGAGATGCCTCGACGCGCTCATCCTTGATGCTGGACAAGCAGCGAGCAAGGACGGCCTCGGCAATGAGGGTTACGGGCATGCCGAGGTCGAGGGCATTGACGGCAGTCCACTTGCCCGTGCCCTTCTGGCCAGCCTTGTCGAGAATCTTCTCCACAAGTGGCTTGCCATCGTCATCATTGTAGTACATGAGGTCACGGGTGATTTCAATAAGGAAAGAGTCGAGGACTCCCTTGTTCCATTGGGCAAAGACGTCGCCCATCTCCTTGTTGGAGAGGCCAAGACCACGCTTCATAATGTCATATGCCTATAGAGTTCGCGTGTCAGTTGAGCCAAAGTGCTTCTACTGGTGATGTTGGCTATCATGACGCACCTCGCAAATGAGCTGCATGTCGCCATACTCGATGCCATTGTGGACCATCTTGACGTAGTGACCAGCACCATCGTCACCGACCCACTCGCAGCAGGCCTCGCCATCGCTCTTGGCGGCAATGCCTTGGAAAATGTCCTTGATGTGCGGCCAGGCCTCTTCGTTGCCGCCAGGCATGAGTGATGGACCATAGCGAGCACCCTCCTCGCCGCCGGAGACGCCGGAGCCAACAAATCTGATCTTCTTGGCGCGGAGTTCTTTGGAGCGGCGGTTCGAGTCAGGAAAGTGAGAGTTGCCGCCATCAATGATGATGTCGCCATCTTGGAGCAGAGGCAGAAGCTTGGCAATCCAATCGTCTACGGCTTGGCCGGCCTGGACGAGCAGCATGACGCGGCGAGGCTTCTTGAGTTTGCCAACAAACTCCTCGATTGAGTGGGCGCCCACAATGGACTTGCCCTTGGCCTCGTTTTCCAAAAAGTGGTCGACCTTGGAGACGGTTCGGTTGAATGCACAAATGGTAAAGCCATGGTCGGCCATGTTGAGAATGAGGTTCTGTCCCCTGTTGGGCGGCTCGTCAGCAAGCTCACAGGGCGTGGAGCCATGGCAGACTGTCCAACTTACATGACGGCAAGGCCGATGAGGCCTAGATCAGCACTGGGAGCATTGTCAGCAGCGCTTGCAGCGCGGTTCGGAGCAGGCACACAGAGGGGAGCAGATGAAGAAGTGGAGGGCTCGGCGCCGCCAAGCTTGAGGTTAGCGAGACGGGCGCTATGTCATGTATGAGCATGAGATCGGACCGAGTCAAGTCTGACAAGCACAAGACGTGCAAAGGCCGTGGCAAGCAAAGGCTCAAGGCTGGCAGGCAAATGCGCGAATTGAGGTCATCATGACTTTGGGCGGGGTGGTGGGGTAAGGCCAACGGAGCAAGACGGAGCAAGACGGAGCAAAACTTGCGAGGAGCATCAGCGCCAGGAACTCACACAGGGCCAGACATGATGGTGGGATGGGCGTGTCTGGGATGCAAAAATAAAATAAGAGATCAAGGGCTGTGCGCGTAAGAGGTCCAAGGTAGTATGCAGTTGCAGAGAGGGCTGAGGTCAAGAGTAGAGGAGAAGTTGCCTGTCCAAGTCAGATGTTGGCGAGCTAATAATGAGAAAAAGCGGGTAAGCCAACAAGAGCGTCACTTGACTTTGCATTGCAACGCCTCGCCCGTGCCTCCTCAAGACCCTGGAGCCTTGTCTGGAGCCTTGCCTGGAGCCTGCCTCAAACTCGGCACCGTCGGATCTCTCAGGCCATCAAACGGCCGCTCTCCTGTCTGCAACCAAGACCTGTGTCGGACCCTCGGGACTGCTAGTACTGCTAGTAGTGCTAGCAGTATAGTAGCAGTACTGGCAGTAGTAGTAGTCTAGTGGCGGTAGCAGTAATGCTGCATGTGCATATCCTGCATGTGCATGTATGCATACATTTGCTAAACCAAAACACATGTCGTTACCGAGTCGCTCCATGCACGTGCCATATGTCCCTGAGATGAGTTGCAGCGCCTCCTTGATACTGTCCAACGTCTTCAAAGAGCAGACAAGGCAGCCTGTCTCTTCCCATCATCATCATGGCCTACGCCCAGCCCTCTGCTTCCCTCCCTGCCCGGCCTCCGCCATCAAACAGCACTCCCAGCTTCCAGCCTGCGTCGTCTCATGCGCAACAACAACAAGCCTATGGGCCCCCCGCCCCGTCTTTGCACAATCAGTATGCTGCCACCAACGCATCGTCTAGTTATCGCTCCTATAAGCCAACGTCACTCTCGGCCTCTCAGGCCGTCAACGCTTCCTCTTTGTCGTCGCATCACGCCAATCGAGGCCAAGCCCCATCAAATCACCACTCTGCCTTTTCCTCTCACGGCTCAGGATACGCCCAGCCTGCCTACCCCTCAAATCATTCCTCATATCCCATCCACCCCGCTGCTAATACCCTCGACTCAAGCGAGGCCGCGCAAATCGCCGAATGGCAAAGCGCCTATAACTCGGCCACTGCAAGTACCATGACTCCGCTCACGGCTCAAATGGCCAAGGATGGAAAGTCTCTTTTGCCACCTGGCCTTGAGTCACGCCTCTCTGATCACAACTCCTCTACTTCCGCAACGTCGGCTTCAGACACACTTGACCGCAAAAAAACCGTATCACGACAGGGAGGCGGAAAGAAATGGACCGACGACACTCTTCTAGAATGGGATCCCTCTCATCTGCGCCTGTTTGTCGGCAATCTTGCCGGTGAAACGACGGATGAGTCGCTCCTCAAGGCGTTTTCGCGCTGGCGCTCGGTCCAAAAGGCCCGTGTTATACGCGACAAGCGTACAACAAAGTCAAAGGGCTATGGTTTTGTCAGCTTCAGTGATGCCGACGACTTTTTCCAGGCAGCCAAGGAAATGAATGGCAAATACATTCAAAGCCATCCTGTCGTGGTCAAAAAAGCAAACACGGAGATCAAGATTGCCAACGTCAAAGACAAATCCAAGGCTGGAAAACACAAGAAACACAACAAGGACTCACCTGCTCATTCAAACGGCGGGACAAACAATCGGTCAGGAAACACGCACGGAGCTCCGACTGGAGCGAATAGAGGCTTTGAGTCTAGTATGGGACCCATTGGCGCTTCCTACGTCATGAAGCCAGGCCAGAGGACAAGGAATGGACTGAGACTTCTTGGTTGACATAATGAACGCTTCAATCGTTATCATGCAGACAGTCGCTTGCCCTTCTGCCAACAATACAGCGGAGCAGATTATTGTTTCGACGAGCAGCTTATTCGTTTTGACCACTCGGCCCGGCGCTTGGCGTTTCTCAAGAGGCATACCCTAGTGGCGAGTAAACAATTCTGTCCTTGAGCCGAGAGGCGTTGCGATCTTAAGGGCTGACAAGATTCGACATTACAAATCGCCGGTGGCGGTTGCTCAAAAGTAGTAATTAATTCACCGCATTTTTCGGGACTTAGACATCTAGGTATCACTTAACGTTTTGCTTTTCAAACTAACTAGTAGTATATCATGACTACGCAATACGTCGGAGCAAGCACAAATGAATAATGTTTGCTGTGCAAGAGAAGGCCCTATTGCGCTCCATTGTCTCTCAATCTATGTCTGTTACTAGAGGGTATCCTAACACAAGTACTCGTGATGCCAGCAACGACGGCAGCCACGTCTATTTTTTTCTACTGGCATCTACTCCACGCGCATTGGTGTGCTGAGGGAGAATTGACTCATGTGTCGGACAAACAATGATTGTCACCCGCACATACAGCACCAAACAGGCATTAATGACGCCAGTAGTATACAACAATGCTGCCTAGGCCCAAGGGTCTCTGCTCAAGGACGCAGGTTTAGACGAACAGACTATACTATACGTATGTATGTATGTCGATCCCAATTTGTACACTATGATATGAATACGCTCGTTGCCCTGACAGGACGTGGTCGCACTATGATGATTGGAGGGGGGGAAAACAAGCCAACATGGCGCCCTCCAACAAACGACTTGATTGAGCAAACATGAAGATTGAGCCTTGGAAATTCGTGGTGATGATGATCCATTTCTTCAAGTCTTGACTACTCTTCGTGCCCTGGCTTGGTGTCTCTGCGCTCGTCCATGGATGGAGTATTTGGCACAAGCAGATTGGGCTGAATATCGCCGTCAGAGGTTACAAGAGGCTGTGCCATTTCGGGTCCTTGTTGCAAAAGGCCCGCCGTCTCTTCGAGGCCTTCGTCCACGTCAACGTCGCTGCCGATGCTATTAGTGCTCGAGGGTGATGCGGGCACCAGTTCGGCATGGCGGCCATGCACAGTAACCTGAGCATCTTGCCTCATCTTGGTAATTTTGACGTAGTTGTAGGCGATAATGGCGGCCATTGTTGTCAATAGGCCAACGAGATTTATAAAGGTCAACTTGTCCTCAAAAACGACCGACGCGGCTGAGATGGTTACGACTTCCTTGAAGATGCCGGCTATCGACAGTGTTACAACCGAGGTCCGTTGCAGCAGAGCAAACTCGGAGGCCGTCATGAGAAAGGCAATACAGCCAGGAAAGAGGAGGAAGAGAGGCGTCATGACGACGCCCCATTCGTTGCTGAGCGTCTTGAGGCCTTGCCACAAGGGACCAAAGCCCTCGACGGGAATGGCAAGGGATATCAAAGTCACAAACATGACAGGGGACAAGTAAAATATGCTAGAAAATGGGTTTGAAGTAGCAGGATTGCGCAAGAGCAAAATCTGAGTGAGGCCCCAACGAAAGCCAGAGAAAAAGGCAGCCGAGATGACGAGGAAGAAGCCACCAAACTTGAACTCGACCTCGCCAAAGACCATGAGGACAACGCCCAAGGTCATGATGGCGATGATGGCAACAAGGCGCCAGGTGGGAGTTTCGAGACGAAACATGAAGGCGAAGAGCAAGACAAAGGCGAGAGAGGAGGATTTGCACATTGCTATTGGTATAAATGGTTAGGAGGAGGCCATGGAGAGGGAAATGGAGCCATGGTCTTACTGTAAAAGGTGAGGCTGATGAATTTGAGTGAGGCATTGCCCAGACCAATGTCGAGGCCCGTGGCAGCACCACAGGGGCCAATGCGCGTCAAGTAAAAGAGCTTGGACATGGCGGTATTGTTCAGCTCGGTTTCGTGGCGCGAGCGACCGCCATCCGAGTTGTGGGCGTCGGTGGGCGGCCGCAGCGAAGGCACAAAGTAGAGAGCGAGGCCGGCAAGAAGAAACTGGACGAGCATGTGGGTAGAAGTGGTGAAGAGGGGAAAAGCAAAGTTGAGGCGATCACGATCAAACATCCACTTGTTGTACTGGGACAAAGAGGGCGAGTTAGCGCAGGGGGCCTTGCAACAAGCACCAAGCATGCAGGCACCTACTAATGAGATGGACAAGGAGAAAAAGTACCACAGCAGGATGAAGCAGCCATTGGTAAGCAGTCTTGTCAAGACGTCCTTGTCAGCCTCTTTGCACTCGTCGGGCGAGGGCTTCTTCTCCTGGGCGATGCGATTGTGCAGCAGGGTGTTTCGCCGGCGCTTCTTTTGCCTGCGACTGCGGTCCTTGCGGGCCAAGCCCGTCTCTTCATCGTCGTGGAGGTCCTCATCGCTGCAGCTCTCGGGCGAGGCTTCGTCCTTGGCCGAGTCGCCTGGACGGGCACTGGGACTGTCCGACGGGGGGGCGTCTTGGGGGATGCTGAGAGAGAGTCGGGTGCGGTGGCCGACGGGGCCCGGGTTGGCAGCGGTGGGGTTGATGAGACTGCTGGTGCGCCGGCGATGGCCCATGATGGGCTCCATCTCGATGCCGTCGCGTCGGCAGGCGGAATGACGCGCAGCCGGGGCAGACGACGGCGAGGAAGCCGAAGAGATGAGGGCCGAGGAGGAGGCGGCAGATGGGGCGACGGCGAGAGGAGCGGCGAGAGCAGCAGAGGCGTCTTGGGGAGCAGGCGATTCGGCAACAGGCGCGAGGAGAGCAGGAGAGCGGGCAGAGGAGGGATGCGAAGGCGACGGGGGACAGGAAGAAGACAAAGACAGAGGAGAGGGCAGGCCAGAGGCGGACGAGCCACGATGACTGGTAGCAGCGGGCATCATGGGGTTTCATAAGGCTCCAGGCCTGCCAGAGAGCCTGTACATGTGCGGGCGCTAAGACAGGCGGCGGCGGGTGGGCTATGGCTGCTGTGATGGCTGCTGTGATGGCTGCTGCGATGGCTGCTGCTATGCCTGCTAAGCTTGCGGCTAGGCCTGCGGTGTCTGCAGTCAGTTGTCCGCTATACCGCCCTGCAGTAATGGTAGGGAAGAGAGCACATGGCCCTCCCTCATCATGGGCCGAATGGGCGCGCACAGTTGCATGCGGCTATGGGCCGTCGGGGACCCGGAACCCAGCAGACTCGACATGGTTGGGCGCTAGCAGTACCATCTGCTGCTATTACTAACAGTGGCAACACCGCCACCACCAAGGGGAAGACGATGCCGCCCGGGTATCCGTCTATCTGGTCCAGGGGCCTGGCCCTCCATGACCCTGTTAGCAGGGAACCCATGCCGGGCTCCTTGGCCTAGTCGGAAGACAACGCCCCAGGGTTGGCGCCTTGGCGCCTAAGCACTTACTGTCACTACTCCCTGCTACTGCTACTGCCACTAGCTAGGAGTGGTAGCACCTCGCGCGGAGCGGATGCTACCGTGCTACATGGCCCAAGTACACGCCTCCTCCTAGATGCAATTGCGGACCTCGATTCTTCCCCGTCGCCATCTGACTGCCTTTTCGCCTCGGGGTCCAAAGGGTCAAAAACACCGTCAGCTCCTTGTCGGAACCGTCCTGTTGGCCCGCCCAATTACCAGACGGGCATTTCCGAATGACTGCAGCAGGAATTTT
>NJET01000002.1:295168-313806 GCA_002591415.1 Ophiocordyceps australis | reverse complement strand
AAAAAAAAAAAGCAAACCCACGAGTCCAGCCCACAGACAGACAGGGTGCCATCAGCTAATGCATGCATGCATGCACGCCATCATCATCATGATAGCCTCAACTCGGTTGGCTATGGGCCCCGGGTGGTAGGCATTAGCCCAGAACAACTGTTGCTTCAGCCCTTGACATTACACGTCACTTGTGCATCCAAGTCGCGTGTGCTGTGGTGTGTTGTTGCAAAGGCAGACCCAGTGCTACGCTGTACTGTGCGAGGCCAACGCCACGAGTGCCAACTTGATATTATTACCACCTACCACTCAAATAGCCTGACGGTGTGCATCGGCTGACCCCGCATGTTATTGCTCGATTGCCAAGTGCCGGCTTTGCGCTTCTCCATCTGCTCCCATGACCTCACGACTGCGGGCAACTTGTCTCTTGGCCAGCAGTCTTCCCCAGACTCACATATCCACTACCACTAGTACTACCCACGACATGAGAAATACTAGTAGTAGTAGTAGTAGTAGTAGCAGGCTGTACCTAAAGTATCTACATTAGTTGAGTCGCCTGGAAAATTAGCTTAGCGTTATGTTGTGGATATGTGCATGGCTGGCACTTCTTGAGGCACGCATGCATAAACATTTCGTCTTGTTTCGTCTTCCATCTCGTCGTCTCTCCTTAGCTCGCTGTTTTCCCGTGTTGGCACATTGCATCTATCTATATTCATCTCTAGAACCCATTTGTAAATGGGCACCGGTCGGCCGACTTCTTTTATGCATGTATTTATATGTGTGCAGATCAGGGGCCGTCGCAAGGGGCATCTTCAGCTGGCTCTCCTCTTTCAGCCCGCGGTAAACTCGTTTGGGCTCGTAGCGACGCGTCTGGTGCTACGTTTGACGGCCTCCCGCCTGTGATTATGGCTGTGTTATGCGGCCCATACTCGTTGTTCGTCTGGTTCAAGCACCTGTTGGCCCTGCATTGTGCATAGTGTTCCTGGCTGTGTTTTATTACTTTTAGGCTTGGCATTTCTGTTTCCTCTCCTTTTATTTTCTTTTGCCTTCATTTGTCACTCATCCATGCTCGGATGATTCGGCTTCCCCATGGCTGGCTCAATACCTTGGCCTACTTCAGACATGCTGGCTCATCGCCAACTGCGCTCCTGACTACTACTAGTAGGAGTATTCTTGACTCCGGCCATGTTGCACAAATCGTACATGTACCAATCAATTAACGGGACAAAGGGGGAGAAAATACCCAAAATACCCAAAATACCCAAAATACCTCTCTCGGCCCAACATCCCTACACCAGGGTAGTTGGAGTGAGAAATGTTTCATCTGCGCCTGCTTGGTATTTCGTCTGAGTCCCGTTTTATACGAGCCTGTCTCTATTTCAGGTCATGACGCATCAACAAGGTATATGAAATGGAGTGCTGAAATGCAGTCAAAAGCTTCCTACTTACTTGGCAAGCCATTCCTTGCCATCAAATTCCACTGGTCGCACTTGAAACATTAACTGCGCTCACAGCCCGACAAGAATATCAGTCATGAATCCCACCTCTGAAGAGAAACAAGCATTGTGCATGCCAATACACGGAGCAAATTCGCACGTCTAAATCCAGGCCTACCGTAGTGAGACACTCCTCGATGCTCCCCTCCAAGGACTGCATCAGTGGCGCCAAAACTATTTGTCTCTTTGTTGTTTGTATACGGCTAGAGTGTCTGGCGCAATTCTCTCCATGAAACAAAATAGTTACAAAATCGCTTTTGGCAGTTTCACCACCAGTCATTTTTGTTGTCTCGTCTTTGTTTCTGATGCCGCCTTGTTGTTTGCCTGGCCCATGGCTTCTGCTGCTTCTTGTGCCTTGGGCTCCAAGACGTATTGGGGAAAGGCTTTGTTAAAGGCGGCACGGCATTCCTCGAGCTTGGACCGTGCCAGCGCACACTTGACATGCAGACCGTGGCACTTGTAGCACAAGCGAGTGACGCGACGTGACTGCAGGCCGTGAGGTTGACGCACACCACAGGGGCGCGAAGCCTGGGCATCAGGGCAGAGCTTGACGCGCCGGCCCCATTGCTGATGCCTGCACTCAAAGATGGTTCGCGCGTAAACACACATTGTGTTTTGCCACGCTCCAAATATAATTGCGTCGTCAAAGTGGCCAGAGTTTTGGCTATTGTTGCATCTGCTTGATATGTGCTCTGGCAGGTCTTGATACCCTTGATATTAGCTTAATAGCTACCTTTATCATTAGCGAATTTGAGGCTATCATAATTATAAACGCGCAGACGTCCTGGCAAAGTCTTGTACTTGTCATTGATGGTGAGAAGCGTTTGCCACGGAACAGCACATGGGTAGTCGGTCTGCCGCTCCTTGTCAACATCATGGCGGCGTGGTTTGCGTCGACTGAATCCAAGAGTGAAACGAGACGAGCACCTCGGAGAAGTCGCGAGCCCAACAGATTTTGGCGCCACGGGCTGAGGGCGAGGACATGTGAGCAACGTCGAAGCGCAGCCGGCCAAGGGTGCGCAGCAACGAGGCATCTTGATGCGGCACCATGGCCACGCCCCTTGAGTAGAGTAAACACTCGAGGTCCGTCTCGGAATCGCCAAAGTAAACCGTCTTGGGCGTCGTCTGTCCCTCATGCTCACACGGTGCCACCAAGCGTCTCATGGCTGCCAGCTTGTCGGCCGCCGTTGCAATTCTTAGCCCAGCTCCACCAATGGTTCCTCGGGGGCATTGGATGCTGTTTGCTGCCACTTGAATCGTCACGTCAGGGCTCGTTTCTGCCATGGCTTCCAGGACGCCATGGATAAAAGCTTGCGACCAGTTGACCGAAACGATACGCATGATGCAGTTGGACCTAGACATGTGCTTCACCAAGTCGTACAAGCCTCGACGCAGCCCGACGCAGCCCGTCTCGAGGGCTTCGACACCCATGCTGAAAAAGTCGTCTTGAGCCGCAAAGCCTGCAAAGATTTGCGCCTCGCCAACGCGCTCTAGTGACGCATTCTCAACAGATTGCAAAGAAGCTAGCCATGCCGTCTCTGCTGCCATGGTCCTGCGCTGTGGAGCTGCCGGTTGGTACTCGGCTTCATGTCGCGCGTAGTCGTCCTTGTATGCTTCGACTACGCGCTTCCACGCCTCACGGCGCAGTTGACGCTGCAGTCCGTCAGCAACTCGGGCAATGGCTGCCTCCGCGAGCACGCCAATCGTGTCTGATTCTGTTATCGTGCAATCAAAGTCGAAGACGAGGTCATGGTGACAGCAGCACTCCATTACCTACTACCGGGTACCTTTGTGCCAGGTGCCAAAACTTGAACTTAAAGGCAAGCTTGAAATTGCTCCAATACTAGTACTAGTAGTAGTAGTAGTACTACTACCTGGGCCTGGTATACCTACTAGTACTAGCTGCTAGTACTACTAATAACCTCTTATCCAAGAGGCAAGTAATAAAGCAGCAGTACTACTAACAGTAGTAGTCATTGCTTGACGGTTGATCATGTAGCCATCGTACAAGTCTACATGGACGCTACGCTGCCACACAGCAAACGCCAAAACTCGCCTACAATGTCTCTTGTATATATCTAGAGCCTGCATACTTGCTATGCCGGCAAAACGTCCTCCATCTCTTCTCCTTCATCGTCATCTCCCTCGTCAGCAGCCTCAGCAGCCTCTTCCTTGGCATCACTGCCCGCCTTATCCTTGTAGGCATCACTCAAGCCATAGTGATTGGCAAACCTGCCACTCTTGTGTAGAACCGCAACCTCTTCGAGAACTTGCCGTAAATAAGAGTCGGGCTGTTGTAGCCTCTGTCTAAGCGCCTTCATGGACCAGTACTGATATTGGCGGAAACAGTCAAAAATGAGATCAAGGAGCTGGTTCTTGGGAATACGGGCAGCCTTGAAAACCTCTCCCTTTTTGGCTTTTGTCTGCAGTGGAGCATTTTTCTGGTATAGTAGTCAGCATGCCGTATATTGATGCAAACGGGCGACTGACAATGAAGCTGTCACTCCATTGAGCGGCTGTGCCAGCACCGGCATTCATCATCATTTCGGCCGCTGTGTTGTGACTGATGACTTTGAGTGTCGACTTGGCGTGCTCGGCATCGAAGAGGCGCTGCGCGAGAAGATGCTCTTCCTCCTGTGCGTTGCGTGGCTCAACCCGGACATCGTAGTGCATCTTACCAAAGATCTTTGTTCTTTCTGAAAGGGATAAAGGGTTTAGAAATGGAGCCCGACTTTTGATGTCAAGGCCACTTACTTGGAATGGCCTTGCGGTAATAAGGCTGATAACGATTTCTACGGTCATAGGCCGGTCTTTGCGGGCCGTGCTCTGAGGCGCCCCCGGCTTGCTGTGCTTGTTGTCTGAGGAGCGAGGCAGGTATGCCTGCACTTGCAGCCTCTGCACGAGCTTTGTTCTTAGCCTTGTAGCTGGGCAGATCTTGCTCACTAAATATATAGTGGTTCTGGACCTCACGGTCAAGAACCTCGAGGTCGTATTCGCGTGGCAGCAGTTGGTGCTCTGGACACTTGTCATGGAGCAGCATGCGCAGTTTTGTCACGTCGCGTGAGCCGCCTTCAACCGATGCGTCAGCAACAGGCTCGTTCCAAGTGCGCAGCGTGCCAATCTGTATCTCGTCGTCATCGCCCAGCCTGTCCACCAGCTGCATCCACGCCTTCCACATGGACCGCGGAATGCGCGCCAGGTAAAGTGTTTCGAACTGGCGCGTCGCCGAGGCCTTGTCGTAGAACTCGAGGTCGCCTGCATCCTCGTCGCCGAAGTCGTCCATGTTCAACAAGGGCTTCTTGTCATCGGGGTCAGTCTTGACCACGGCTGCATCTGCCATTGTGCTGAAATCATATATAGTTGCTTTGGCTTCTTTGACGCATCGGCTGCGAGGGCTGAGCTTCTTGAGTCAAAGCAAGAGATAGAGCTACTACTACTACTAGTAGTAAGTGGTGGTAGTAGTAGTAGGTTTCTATCGTAGTAGAGTAGTAGTCATGGACAAAGACGCCCTCCAAGTACTCCGCTGTAGCCACACTGAGCTCAACACCTACGCTTAGTCATTGTCCCAACCAACCGCATCAAAGCTATCTAGACGTCGTAGAATATGGCGCTGCATGCACTTGATACATGGCCGCTGGCGCTCGAGTAAATCCTTCCTTCCAAACCCACCACGACAATCGTTTTTGGCTCTCTATTAATATTTCAAAAGAAAGCCATCCATCAAGCATATACGACCATAGCCCCCTAAAAATTGTCAAGCTCATGTCTAATGTTCAATTCCTGCCTTTTTTAGTATATTCGCATTCATGTCTCTCCGTTTTTAGAGCACAATAGATATCCAAATATGACGCTTCTATACCGTTAAGTCCCATATCCAAGCTTCGCTGCCGTTTTAAATACAAGTCGTGAATCCTAAGTCTGTCTATAATAGTAACACGCATTATAACGCTTGCTACTTACTCTTTCTATATTAAACGCTACTTATTATAAAAAGAAAAACAATATCCTGTAGGGCAGGTCCTTATTTTATTACTACTATTGAGAGAAGCTCTTTTTCATGGGTGAATATTGTTATATATGATATAATATAAAGTCTTTCCCTATGGATTCGCCTCATAGACAAGTCCGAGAAATGGAACCAAGGAGTGTCATCGCCCAGCAACAATGCCACAAAGCCGGTCGGTGGCATTACCCCGCCACAGGCCATTCGAAAGCATGTCACACACCGACTACGATACAGTCATCTTCCCAAAGGTCGCCGGAGCCTGGATCCTGAATAAAGTGGCCTTGGAGGTGAGGCTGGAGTCGAACTTGCTCACGATGTTCTCGTCCATTTCGGGCTTTATCGGCCAAACTTCCAGACAGACTACGCGGCTGCCAGCGTGTTGCTTGATAGTTTCGCCTACTACCGACCAGGACTCGGCCTCAAGGCAAACTCGGTCAACCTCGCCGCCATCGAGGATGTCGACTACATGTCGGAGTACGTGGAGCTCATCGCCGCCCTCGACGCGTCAGTCTAAATACCTACCAACGAGGTACTCTTCCTCAAGATTGTCTTTGCCGCACAAGCAGACAGTCAAGGACTGAATAATACAATCTATTGACGATTCTCTCTAGCTACAATGGGATGCAAGGTTAGGCCTTGTATAGAGATGGCTGACAAATGTCTATATCATCATGGAAATTCTAGAGACGACCAATCTCGTCCAACACCCCCCGTAGCCAGACATGGCTAGATGACTGAAAAATCCAAAGCCCAAGTATTATGACTTTAAGTTAAGCAATTAGACGAGGGCCAGCTAAGCAACATGACACTTCTGAATGAGTGGCTTGGCAAGTCCGTCTGCCATCATACAGTGCGTCGAGACACCTTGAATGTCAAAGTCTCATCGGGCTGTCCCATCAACCGTCCATTTCCACCGAGTGTCAATGTCTATTGTTCGTGTCGAATTCATCGGATTGAGTGCCGTGAGCTGTGCACTGCTTGAGTCTGTGGATATGATGGCTGGCTTGCCAGATCTAGTTTTGAGATTCTTAATGATGCTATTAATTCATATAAAAGCTTGTCTAATTGGTATGAGAATTATGATTTTGCTTCCGTTGTTATATTGCGACAATTGTCTGCCTACTGAACTTCCGGAGAACCGGACAGCCGGCTAAAAGAACAGGATAGCTAGCAGTCGAATAGCAAGGCGAGATTCTATCTGCGAATGCTGCATCGGCAAAAGCAAGTAGTGGAAGACTAGTTACAGAGTGTTTTTCACATAGAAAAAGGGTTAAACTTATAGTTTTTTATGAGATATCTAAGTAAATGGGTATTTAGTTGCTGATGCTATTCAGACGATCCAGCATTCACTTCGCAGAGACGATAATCTGACCGAGTATGCAAAACGGATGTGTGCAAGTAGTAACATCTCTTTATATTACCGATTATCCTCAACTACTGTCACATACGACCATAGCCGCCTGAAAAATTCGGATCCCGTCCGATCTCCGGTAAATAAGCAGGCGAGCGCTGGATTAGTAGTTGGGTCGGTGACGACCAGTGAATACCCAGTGTTGTATGTTTTTTTTTCGGTTTTCTAACGAGTAAGCAGATATTACTTTTATTTATTTATAGTAGTAGTAGTATTTTTATATATATTTATTGTCAGTGACTTTAATATAGCATGGTTTTTGCTATAATTTTTTTAGAATTTAACTTTCTAGTATTTCTACTAGCGCGTAGTAGTACTATATTTAGTACTATAAGCGTCTGATAGTACTAATTGTTGACTTGATAGGTATATATACTTGTAGGTGATATCCTAAGTATAACCCTGTTTTGCTAAGTCAGGTAGCTAGTACTAAATGTTCTAACGGCAGTCGATGTAGATTACCTATAAATAATGGTGTCGGGAGGTACTAATTGTAGTTAGTAGAATTAGTGCCGATAAGTACTGTTAGTAGGGGTATATAAAGGCGTCGGTTCAGTTGATCTTGAACGACTTGCACTCATCAAGATTTTGCCCAAGGAGCCGCCACAGCACACCTACAGCAACCCTCGCTGCGTCAAAAACAGGCTTCAGTAATCACTCTTGCTCGCTCCTTCTTTCAACTTTATTTGTCGGCCGGCGGATGTTGGGCATCGCGCAGCCGTCGCCATCTGCAGCTCGCACTGTCGCAACACGTCACAAACCCACGCTTCTTCGTCTCTACATCTACGATTGGGAACAATGCCACTATCATCCATTGTGTTCCATTTCCACGAGTTAAGAAAGCCCGCTGTCTTTAAAGTGTCGCCTGCTCTTCAAAATGCCCCTCAAGTCCCTCTTCGAACTGGCCACCTCGGCCTGTCTCCAGCATATCAAAGAGATTAACAGCATCGGAGATTTTTTGCCCTATCCCACCATGCGCCACATTCTCACCAAGATTGAGAGTGCTAATCAGCTGCATCAAATCGAGCTAAATTCACCTCAGATTCAAGGCGAGACTGGAGAGATTTGGACCAAGATTATCGAAAACGACTTCCCTCTGGAATATCGCGCCAACACATACTTGCCCTCTTCGCCTGACAAATGGTATCGTGTCTGGCAAAAATACAAGAGAGAGCACGATGCAGCTCTCAAACAGAGCGAGGAACAGCTCAAATCTGCCTTGCTTGGTCTCCAGGAGGACAAAGAAAAGAATGTCAGCAAGATTGTCGAGAGAAAACATCTACCACCAGCTGGCCGCACCAAACGCTTTCCATCGCGCGACGCTGGCACAAGTCGTCTCACCTTCGCCTCGGGCAGCCGCACCAAGACGCACAACGGATCCAGCGTTATGAAAAGAGTGCGTCGCGAAGTCCAGGAAATTGCAACCATTCATGGCGCCCTGTCCCGGGCTGTTAGGGCCCCTATTCGCTCTGCAGCTGCAAAACCCCCCGCCTCAGCAGCATCTGCTACCGCCATGGCCTACCATGGCCGTCGCGATGGTCCATCTCGGGCCACCGTTTTGAACTCGGATGACGAGGATAATATCGGATATGGTGACACTAAGTCAGTAGCTTCTGATGCCGCCAAGAAGCGCATTGTCAATTCAGCCAAGGTTTCATTACTCAAGAAGAAGCCGGAGGCCGTCGGCGGAATCACATCTGCCTCCAAGACTTTGCCTGCCCGGACCCATGCTCAAAATGGCAATACTGTGGCCGTCAGATGCCAGGATCAGGCCCAGGATCGGGGCAAAGCCCAAGGCATGGACAAATATGTTGCAACTACAAAAATGACTGGCAGAGGAGCCGCTACGCTGGCCAACAAGTTTGGACGCCGCCCATCCAAGCCGCAGATCGATTTCAAGCCACACAATCGGCCTTCAGCCCTGGATGCGCAAGATGATGAAGACTTAGGCATGGTTTCAGTGCCCAGCAGTACCACACCGCTGGGTGAACAAATGACTTGCATCGATACGTTGGCGGCCATGTCTCCTACTCCTCTTGTATCTGCTCCGAAGCGCAAGCGAAAAGCGGTCGATCACTTCATCAGGCCCAAAAAGAATCGGACAGGCTGAAATGTTTGGGATGCACGATTACGAATTTGTTTGTCTAAAATTTGAAGAAAATTAACGGCGTTGGGGGAATAGAATCAGCGTTTTGACTTATTCAAGGATAGGGATACCACGGCTCAGGCGCTGGCGCGCCAGGAACATTGAATTGGCTTTCAAGAGGCAAATGCTGGACAAGGAAGACGAGCCTGGGTAAAACAGGCTCCCGATGAACAAGCGTCAAGGATGGCTGATCTCGAGGATATGATGGTTTGGTTATTATTGAATGTGACACTTGGCTTTGGAGGGTTTTCATGACGGTTTACGATCACGGGCAAGAGCCCCCTGTTTCAAAATGCAACATTGCGGCTGCGTAGCTCATTCATATTTATACTACCTCTAGCCGCCAGACCTGTGCCTCGTAGTTGGCTTGAACAAGGTAGAATATCTGCACTTGTAACAAGCAGAGAGCAACAGATAAAAGTCTGGCATGACACCTTTGTGCATCTGCCTGATTTCCGCCTTGGTTCACGTAATATGGATGTAGCGTATTGAGTGTCCTAAACAAGAGCTCGAGGGTGATTATGGTATGGAAAGGGTATTGTTAGTTGTTTCCTGGGGCTAATTTCTGAAAAGGGTCCCGCCACGTAAAGCCAGGACGAGGTGTAGCGTGTCACCAGCCTGGAGACTGTATTCTTGCGCCGTCTTGTCGTCAGCCCTTTGCGACCAAAAATTAGCGCTGGGCAGACATGTTCCAAAAGGACATGAGGGTAGAGGAAACCAACATCTGCTTGCCCCCAAAGATTAGACGTTGCTGCACCGGTGGGATGCCTTCTTTCTCCTCCACCTTTTCCTTGATCTGCGACACCTATGGAATCATTGGTCAGTATCCAGCTCGGGCTACTTTGTATTTTCACTACATGAGCTCATGGTCGGCGACTGATGGATGGATATACAAGATACCTTGTAGTCCATTTCGATGTCGAGCTCAATCTCCTTGCCCGTCAGCGTTCGCACCCTGAAGCGTAGCACCCATTAGCCAAACGATATCAGAGGCTCCCAAGTAGAGTGATGGCAGAAGAGGCGGGCAGAAGAGACGCACTTGATGAGCATACTGGACCTAGTTGGAAAGCGAGGTAGTATATGATGAGATTTGTCTAGTAGAGAGGTATGTACTGCGCGTGCCTGCGAGGCTCGAGCAATGTTGACGTCGGGTGGATTGTGGTGGGGCGATATGAATGCTGGCGTTGGCTTTGGCCACTTGATTGGTGCATAGCATTTGACGGGCCACTGCACAAGGCGCTCATTGGTGCGACATTACCTACTAGTATAGAGAGGCTATACTGCCAGTACCTACTAGATTTACTCCTCCACTACTCACTCCTCTCACTACTCACTCCTCCCACTACTCACTCCTCCCACTACTCCTACTTCAAGAAACCCGACTACTACCGACTAGTAGAGGCAGTAGTAGGAGTAGTGGGAGGCGTAGTAGGAGTAGGTGCTAGTATTCTAGGGCTCAAAGCTGCCATCAGCAAGAAAAAACGCGGTAGCATTTTTTCGTCTCCCAACCACCAAGTGGCTCAGTCGTATAAATAATACATGCCGTCGAGATTTTCTTCCGCTTGAATGCCTAGCACTGCTTCCCCGCCCAACACATCAAGGTAGACCAGCTGGTACGTCCTAGTCTTTGTTAGGGACCTCAAAGACGTTAAGACCCAGACCCTCAGAGTCCAGCATCAGCTTATTCTTGGCGCCGGCCTCTTGCAGCTGCGTGGCAATGAGGCGCGCATTCTCAATCTTCTTGAGCTCGACATAGGCCTGGTTCTTCTTGATGGCATCGCCAATCAGCTCGGCTGAGCGCGCCTCACCCTGTGCCTTGACCACCATGGCCTGCTTCTCCTGTCGTGCCTTGTCCACGACAAAAGCCGCACGTTGGGCCTCTTGCTGGGCCACCTGCTTGGCTTCGACGGCCGCAGTAAACTCGGGCGAAAAGGCAAGATGCTTTGGCCCACCAATGTCAGTAAACATGGGCAAGAAATCTAGCGAGGAAGCCGCACCGTCAGGGAAACGTCATCGAGAAGAATGTTGAAGCGCGCCGCTCTGCGAGACAAGTTTTCGCGAACAAGGCGCGCCACCATTTCTCGCTGCGTGATGAGCTGGCTGGCGTTGAACTGAGCCACGACGCTCTTGAGCACTTCGTTGACAATAGAAGGCAGCACGCGCTCATCGTAGTCGACGCCCAGGGTGCGATAAATTTGTGGCAAGGCATCGACTTTTGGTCGCGAGAGCACACGGCATGTAATATTGACCATTTGCAGGTCCTTGGTGCCCGTCAGAGATGCCACGTTGCGCGGCTTGGCTCGGACATCGTAGACTATGGGCGTCTCAAACCACGGGATATTGAAGTGCGTGCCTGCCCACAGATTAGCTGATACTGTCTTTCCCTCGCCAGCAACTGACGGCTAAGCAAGCCCAGGCCTGTCAATAGCTTTACCCTCGTTGTAGATGTCGCCGCTCACGCCGGTGGTGCGCTTGTATTTGATGCCTCGATGGCCACCGTCAACGTTGAAAAGCGAGTATGAGAGGGCATATGCTCCAATAGCAAGCGCAAGGCCCGTGCCAGCAATTGGGTTCCTCCATCCCTTGGGCCACTGGGGAGGCATTTTTCTCATGCGCTGCACCAGCTCGTTCAGGTCATTATTCCCTCCAGACATGATGTGCTGAGTTGAGACCTCTTGATGGCGAGCTGTCGTCTCTAGGCCTAGCCAAGCTGAACTCTGAACAAGGACTGCTTTTGTAAAATCTTCGGCGGCGGCGTTTCTTCAGCTCCGCCCATGCTCCCCAAATACCTACCCTGCACCTCAACGCCTCTTGTCCCTGTAGGCATGCACTACTACTACTACTACTACTTCTACAGCGCAACAAAGACAAGCCACCAGAGCCATCGGCTTTCAAAAGTCGTTTACATTCGTTTCTCATCTGCGTCTTCTATACTTGTCAGGCCATCCCTTGTCTCGACTTGTCCTCTTCTTTAATCTCGCAAAGCAATCTGTATCACCTCGCTGTGCTTGTCAACTCTTGGTTTTCGCGCATAGCCATTGAGCATGCGGAAGCCAGCATTGCAACTCCTGCCCTCCTCAATGATATCGTGCACTCCAGAGAGGCACTTGCAAGCCTCGGCTACTACTGAACCCGCCTGGGTGTCATCCACCAACCGAAGCTCACCAGCCACTTTTTCAATTTCACTTCGTAGGAGCCATCGCTCCCAGCCCCAGCTACCAGCAATGCTACAGGCCGCTGCAATATTGTCGACGCTGCCACTCTCGATTGCATTGCCGTCTGTGCCGTGGCCAGGATTCCTCCCCTTTTGTCGCGGACCAAGAGGCAGAAACATCCAGACGCGACGGATATGCTCGAAACCAGCATAGTCGAGGCGCCTGAGCCATGTCTTGGTTGGGCTGGGATCGTAGCCCAGAGTCTTGAGGGAAAAACCAAACTCGACACTCTTGGCCAAGCCGAGGGGCCCTGCATTCATAATGTCCGAGTCGAGAATCGAAAAATCAAGGTAGCCACCAGGCTTCAGCACTCGCATGCATTCCTCAAGACAGCTCTCCCACTCATCTTGGCCGTGCTCGCCAAACATCTTGAGACTGCTGTGAAGCTCACGCACTGACACGACGTCAAATTCATCGTTGGCAAAGGGAAGTTTGTTTAGCTGTTGCACCGTCACATGTCTGTGATTTGGCGGGCCGCAAGCTTTAGACTTGCAAGGCTGATGGAGTGCTCGAGTCGTGGCTGTGTAAATCTCAGCATGTGGGTATTGAAGCGCGCAATGCCATGCCCAGCCACAAACTGGCTGACCACCGAGATCAAGTATGCGAACTTGGTGCTTCATCGTCTTGCAAGGCTGTCGTGATAGCCGCCTTGCAACCGGAGCAGATACCAGACGACCGCCATTAAGGAGCTTGGTAGCTGCTGTGTGCCAGTTGGATACTGACATTTGCTCCTTTGCCTCAAAAGCACGTTCCTTACGAAGCCTGTCGGGGTTCTCGTCGAGATCGAGATCTTCGCGAACGACGTTGGCGCTGAGCCGCTGTTTTGTACTAGAAAATGCACTGAGCTGGTACTTGTCAAGAAGCTGATTGCGGTGGTCTTGGCCAAGAGCTACTCGCTGCGCTTGCAGAGCTTCAAATCTGGCAAGCTGGTGAACAAATACGTCCCGAGGTTGACAACGGTCGAAGTGGCGCTGGAATACTTGGTACAAGGTCGATTCCTCACGTGGCAATGACGGCTGCCCTTGACTAGAAGCAGTAGTATCCGTGAGGGAAAAACGCACAACCTTCTTCTTGGCGATGCAACTTGTGCCTGGGTCCAGCTTTTGGACTCGATTACTAGTTTCCGTGTCCATCATGGCAGCATTGAGGCTTTGACCATTGACAGCATACATATAGGTGCGCTGAGCCAAGAGCCAGTGCTCCGTGTTTTCGAGATTAGAGAGAGCAATCTTTTGGAGTTTACGGGCGTAGTCGGGGTCATAGTCGGTGACAATCTCGGTCGGAACATCATCGAGAGAAGAAGCTTGTGCGTTTTCCATGTCTCCCTGCATAGAGCAAGAAGGCTTGTGCCGAGTAACGGGCCAAACTGAGGCATTGTCGACGGGCCCTTGTCGCTGCTCGGGGACGGAACGTTCAGCAAGCGCAGAACTTGACCCCAAGTCGTTGGACACATGGTCCAAATCAAGGCGGGGAGGGAGAAAAAAAGTAGGGCCATTAAGACAGTCGGACTGTCGGTAAAACCTCTCAGCAGTGGCAGAGGTGGGGAGCGGCATGCAATCAACGGGGATGGGGTGCGTGTGCCACGTACTCCTACTTCTGGGAGAGAGATTGGCAAAGAAACCTGTGGGGGAAGGGATGTCAAGGCTTGCCAAATCAGCAAGAGACTGTCGGTCAAGGCTTGGCGACAAAGCCTCGCGCCGGGTATCAAGCTGTAAGAGATTGGCAACCAAGTGGGAAGACTGCTGGCGCATCTCGAGAGACGAAGAGTGAGAGGAAGAGGGCCGATAGTCGACATCTTCTTGTGCGGCCAGAGCTTGAAGAGTGGCCAAGGCGCTGGGCTGCAAATGGACGCCAGACCACGTCTCTGGAGAGGCGGGCTCGTCGTTTGCAACAACGGGAGTACTTGGGGCACTCATGGAAGCCATTTGGTCTGAAGAGAGGCTTCCATCGAGAGAGGGAGGCGCTGAAGGAGTGGGTAGGTCCAGGGCCTGGTGTTGCCGCATCAAAACGACTTGAGCTGGAGACATGTGCAACTTGACCGAGGGAGTGAGAGTGGAAGAGGCAGCCTGGGACTCTTTGTGTACTTGAGGCCAGAGGTCGACGTCTTGATGGCGAATACTAGTCGGAATTATGAGACGAGCAGGCTGCTTACGACGGCTGTGTCTGACGGAAGAGGAGCGGTGCAGGCGACAGGGCGGCTCTTGGTGCTCTTGATCTGACACGTCGTAAAGGTCATCAAATTGAGTGGTGACAGTGTCGATGCTGGCCCTATTCCAAGCATCTGAAGAGTTTGTGGGAGAAGAAGAGGGGGAAGAAGAAGCCAAGGCAGAGGCAGTCGAAGGAGATTGCGGCATCCTGGGGGCGGGCACACATGATGATGCTGCCCGTGGGGTCGGGAAATGGTCGCTCATGGGCGAAAGCCACGCCTCTATTTTGAGTTGTGAGAGAGCGGCCTTGTGGTCTTGGAGTCTTGGGGCCAGCCCGTGCTCTTGGGGCCAGAAAATATTAGATTGAGCCATGGTGGCAGCACCAGTCGTAAAAATAGTCAACTAAGTGCTGGCTGGAAATGCAAGAATCGGTAGCGATGGTGGTAGTGGACAGCAATGATGACCAGCATCAGCCTCCAAAGGGACAAGGGGAAAAAATATTAAAAATGAAAAGGGCTGGGCTACGATCAACGGAGCAGAAGCCTAGAGAAGACAAAGAAGAAGAGGCTGGGAGCACTGAGGAATCAGCAGAGGGGGCGAGAGAGGAGAATGGCAAAGAGCAATGGTGCCAGGGGAGCCCGACGTCTTTAATCAGGGCAGGGCAACTAAATTTGGACAGCAGCGACACCGTCTGGTGTCCATTGACCCGCAGTCTGGCGCGCGCGAGACATGGAGAGCAAAAGGGAAAGGTTTAGGCAGAAAGGCATGGTTGGCTGCAGCAGCCATGGGCGGCTACGGTCCATGCATTATTGGGCGCGAAGCAATGTGTCATTGGGCGCAGCAACAAAGGATGCATGTTGGCGTTGCATTTGGAGTTTTTCAAAGGCACCTGACCCAGCAGCCATTACATGGTATAGTACTAGTAGTACTACTAACTAGTAGTTAGTAGTAGTAGTAGTAGTAGTTAGTAGTCAGTACTAGAAGGTAGGTGCCACTCCTAACATGGGAGTTACCGTGTGCATGTACAGGATGGTGATTGTGCTCCTACCAATGCCCAACAGTAGATGCAGTAAATATACTTGCCATGACTGCTAGTAGTACTTATAGTAGTAGTAGTAGATGGGTAGGTGCGCATGTACTAGTACTAGGTGCATACATACAGCTGCACCGCCATTGGTGGCGCGGCTATGCCACGGTGGGTGGGGGTGCCCGCGCGCGCAACGCGAAAAGTCGCGTCTCGACGATTCCCCGCGTGCATTTCAGTCTGGCCATGATGCACCACTTAAGCCGCTTCTCCGCCATCATCAAGCTCTCGACGCTGGGATTGCATTCCGTCATCAAGGATCTGCCACCGACTTGTAGATAAACGAGCATCAAGCATCTTGGGACAAGGCGCCTGTGGTTTAAAAATGGCGCTTCTCGAGTTCAAGGCGCCCGTCAACTATGCAGCGCAGCAAAGTCGGAGTCTCCCGCCTCCCGCCTCCCCCCCTTTAGCAGACGCGGGTAGATGGCTAACAGGCCACAAGGCGCCTTTGAAAAGTTTCTCGACGACTTCAAGACATCGGAACACATAATCACTACTGCCATGGGCGACATCAGGATTGGCGACGATGATTTCAGCGACGACGACGACGACGACGACGACGACGGCTGGATGGACCAAGACGGCCAGCCCGGCAGCAGGCGTCGTCTGCGGCGGCGCAACCGGCAGCGGCGGACAAGAAGGATGCAACACAAGTACAGGGAGATGGTGCAAGAGGTGGCCAACCGCACGCGCAATGAGATTAGGATTGATCTGGATGACGTGGATTCGGTAAGGCAATGTGTGGGCGGGGCGGACGGTGGGCGGATGCTGATGTAGCTGGGCAACACAGTGGGAGCGGCAAAAAGACCAAGGCCTCAAGCTGGTGGAGTCGATTGAAAACAACGCCAAGCACTATGTGGAAATCCTGTCGCGGGCTGTGGACAGCGTCATGCCGCAGCCCAGCGTGGAAATCAGGTGGGTGCTGGGGGCGTTGGGCTCGAGGTGTGGCTTGGGGCTGACGCAGCTGTGTGCAGCTTCAAGGACGATGTCGTCGACGTGCTCATGGCTCGGCGGCAGGAGCGCAACGCCATGATGGAGCAGGATGCGGCCAAGGACGCGCTGATTGAGGTCAACAAGTTCCCGGCGGAGCTGACGCGGCGCTACACGCTCGTCTTGAAGCCGCGCAGCAGCAGCAGCAAGGCGCTGGCGGTGCGCAACGTGCGTGGCAGCCACATTGGGAAGCTCATCACGGTGCGCGCCATTACCACGCGCGTCAGCGACGTTAAGCCCAAGGTGCAGGTCAGCGCCTACACATGCGACCGCTGCGGCTGCGAAATCTTCCAGACGGTGACGGAGAAGCAGTTTGGGCCGCTGACCATGTGTCCGTCGGCCTACTGCGTCGAGAACCAGTCCAAGGGCCAGCTGCACGCCTCGACGCGCGCCTCCAAGTTCCTGCCCATGCAGGAGGTCAAGGTGCAGGAGATGGCGGAGCAGGTGGGCATTGGCCAGATCCCCCGCTCCCTGACGGTGCTGTGCCACGGCAGCCTGGTGCGCCAAGTCAACCCGGGCGACATTGTGGACGTGTCGGGCATCTTCCTGCCCACTCCCTACACGGGCTTCCAGGCCCTCAAGGCCGGCTTGCTGACGGACACATATCTCGAGGCCCACGACATGCGCCAGCACAAAAAGGCCTACAGCGACATGACTATTGAGCCGCGCCTCGTGCGCCGCATCCAGCACTACCGAGAGTCGGGCCAGGTCTATGAGCTGCTGGCCAGGTCCATTGCCCCTGAAATCTACGGCCACGTCGACGTCAAAAAGGCGCTGCTGCTGCTGCTCATTGGCGGCGTCACCAAGCACGTTGGCGACGGCATGAAGATCCGCGGCGACATCAACATTTGCCTCATGGGAGACCCGGGTGTTGCCAAGTCGCAGCTGCTCAAGTACATTTCAAAGGTGGCGCCCCGCGGCGTCTACACCTCTGGCCGTGGAAGCAGCGGCGTCGGTCTCACTGCCGCCGTGATGCGCGATGCCCTGACGGATGAAATGGTGCTCGAGGGCGGAGCCCTTGTCCTGGCCGACAATGGCATCTGCTGCATCGACGAGTTTGACAAGATGGACGACAATGACCGCACCGCCATCCACGAGGTCATGGAGCAGCAGACCATCTCCATTTCAAAGGCGGGCATCTCGACGACGCTCAATGCCCGCACCTCGATCCTCGCCGCCGCCAATCCCATTTATGGACGCTACAACCCCCGCATCTCCCCCATTGACAACATCAACCTGCCTGCCGCTCTGCTCTCGCGCTTCGACGTCATCTTCCTGCTGCTCGACACCCCTTCGCGCGACTCGGACGAGCAGCTCGCCAAGCACGTTGCCTATGTGCATATGCACAGCCAGCACCCCGAATTGGCCAGCGACAGCGTCGTCTTCTCCCCACACCAAGTCCGCTCCTACGTGGCCCAGGCCCGCACCTACCGCCCCGTCGTTCCCGAGTCGGTCTCTGACTACATGGTCAAGACCTATGTTCGCCTGCGCCATCAGCAGCACCGCGCCGAGAAGAAGGGCCAGCAGTTTGCCCACACCACGCCTCGCACTCTGCTTGGCGTCGTCCGCCTCGCCCAGGCCCTTGCGCGCTTGCGCTTCAGCAACGAGGTCACCCAGGATGACATGGATGAGGCTCTGCGCCTCGTCGAGGCCAGCAAGGAGAGCCTCAATGCCCAGACCGATGCCAACGCCCGTCGCCGTCTCAACCCCAGCAGCCTCATCTACAATCTCGTCAAGACTCTTGCCGACACCGGCGCCTGTCGTGCCGACCACCATGCTGCAGACGACGAGCAAGACGACGACGACGCTGATGATGATGATGGGCCTGGCGTCGAGCTAAGCATGCCCAAGGTCAAGGAGCGCGTTATTGCAAAGGGCTTCACCGAGGACCAGTGGCTGGCCGCTCTTGAAGAGTATACCAACCTTGACGTCAGTCTCCAGCCCCCTTTCTGCTCTCCAGGTCCAAGCTACATGTATAGGCTGACAATATTTGCTAAAAATAGATATGGCAAACCACTGGAAACGGAACAAGGCTGGTATTTGTCACGGCTCTTTCCGATGACCAAGATGAAGAAATGTCGGGATAGCCGCCCACATGCCATCAAGAAAACAGCAGGCCTGCCATTCGGAAGTTTCTTTTTCTAGTCTTTTTTTT
>NJET01000002.1:242960-295161 GCA_002591415.1 Ophiocordyceps australis | reverse complement strand
GGTTTGGTGGGGGGGGGGGGGAGGAGTGTTGGTTTCCAATATAGACAATCCTGACATGCCTATATCTTTTGGGGTTTCTAGACACATGTATGGTCATCTCTTGGGGCAAGTCTGGCGTTTTTGTTTCACTGGCGAGATGGAGTCACTACGCCATGACCTTGAATTATGGGGGGGGGGGGGGGGGTTTACGTCTTTTTAAAAATCTCCTCTTGTCCTTCCTCTCTATACGTGCAAAAATCTGTCTGTCTGTCTGCGCCGTCTCACAGATTCATGGTTACGAGCGTAGCCCGCTCCATCTCGCCAACGATGCCGTGTCCCCCAAGAGTCCATTTCTCGGTTATAGCCAGGGAGTCGAGCTTTGCACGTATCAACCCACTGGCACCCCAATACTCCATGAGGGAGCGGGCCTCTGGACGCGAAATGCTCTCCACGCGAAGAACCCAGGCCTGCTGCAAGGCTTGGTAGACGCGATTGTCATAGTGGCGCTCATAAGGGTTCGGTTGGGGTATCTCTTTATCGGTCTGTGCAGCCTCTCGCTGGGCAATGGCGAGTTCTTGTGAGGGAATGGAAAAAGTATTGTTTCCCGACGTGGCAGCCATGACGGCGCCGCCGTTGGGCAGGGGCGTGCGGCCCGAGAGGGCATTGCAAAAGGTGGCAACAAGGGCCAAGTCGTGCGAGTGGATGGGTTTGAAGGACGGGTCGCGGTACTTGCTTACTCGGTTGATGTGGGAGAGGCCGTCGAGGGTAAAGAGAAGGCGAGGCCGTCCGGGTAAGAGGAGCTCTGACCACATTGCCTGGAATACCGGCCAAGCATATTCCACCTCTTTTGTATTGGAGATGAGGTCGGCAATAGTGGTCGACGCCTTAAGGGCAGCCTTGTGGGACGCATCGAGTTGCAGCGGCAGACGCTCCAGGACGTCTCGGTTGGCAGCGTATATTTTCTTGAGGAGGTTGAGACAGTATGTAGGCTGCGAGAACTGAAGCGGCTTGCTGCCTTTGAGAAGCTGGTAGTCCGTCAGGCCGTTGCTAAGATCCTGCCCTGTGCATCAATGCCAGCGTCAGCGCCATTCAACAATACTAGACACACACAAGTGTCGCCTTACCTTCATGGATATGGATAACAACCCATTCATTGACCAGGGCATGGGCCATGGCTTGCACCATCATGGTGCTCTTGCCTGTCCATCTGCTTCCCGTCAAGACGCACCTGAGCGTCTCCTTTGCCTCTGCCGCGGCATTCATCCGGCTCACCAGCTGCACCGTCTCGCTGCGCACCAGGAAATGTGGCCTCTTGAACAGGCCCCAGCTCTGCCCTGCCTTGAAGGCCTCAAGCGCGTGCAATCGCTGCACGACGGGCGCTGGCAAAGCAACCACCTGGGCGCTGTTTTTGCTGTCGGCCAGTGTATCCTGTTCAACGAGGGAAAGTCCTGCAACGGGCAACGCACTCTCATTTGAGAGTTGAATGCGCTTTCGATAGGCCTTGCGCTCGCCTGGGGCAGGCTTCTTGACAAGCCCTGCCGTTGGCTTTGGCTTCTTCTTGTACGAGTTATTGGGCCTTAATCTGAGAAGATCTCTGCGGCTCCGGACTGTCTGTGACGTTTCTGTGGCAAGAAGCCGGCTCGACGAGCATATGCCGGCTCGTTGTATATGCAATCGGGTCAAGTTTGGCACCAGGGGCCGTGTCGTGGGGCTTGCGAGGCACCGCAGAGGCGCTGCCGAAGCCATGGTGGGCTCAAGTTATGGACTGGCTTGCGTCACTGTCACTAGATCTGTAGCTGTCACCGCATCGACCGCATCGAGACGGCTTTTATGCGTCCAACCGTGCAGCAGCTGTCGAGAGTTCGTCAAGCTGTCCGACAAGTTGCACTTTGACTTGCTCCACGACTGCAAAATCATCATGTTTGATTATGTAAGAACTGCCCAAGTCGCTTTCCGGAAGATTTCTCGCCATTGATCCGGCATCATCATCTTGATTGACACTTGTTTTATCCGCGCCGAAAAAAAAAAAAAACAGAGGCCAATGACCTTTGGCAAGATATGCTTCTTGAATAACTCAACTACTACCAAACATGCCCAACTACTAGTCACAGTAATTCCTCCAACTCAAGGATACACATGACGACGATATCTTCTCCCCCATCTTTTGCACCGTATAGTCTCCATTACAGCTCAAGCCTCAGATATCTTCATGGCTATTCCTACACTGCCCAAACTGCCTGTGGCTGTCGACAAGCCCACGCCCTACACCTTCGACCTTGGCCTCCTTGTCGCCCAGGATCCCAATCCCGTTATTATCGATCCAGCCGCCCCTGAACTGTCCCTTGCACAACTTGCCCGCGATGGTGCTCAATCCCTCATCAACCAACTATTAACCACATGCCCTTTACGCTCCACCACGGACGGCGTGATTCTCTCCCTACCGCCTCTCTCAACACGTCTCCCGCGCGAAAAACCTGTGCCCGAAGCCCGTCCGCAGACAAAATGGGAGCGCTTTGCCGAGAAGAAGGGCATTGCTCCCAAGACACGCGAGCAGCGGCGCAACCTCGTCTACGATGACGAATCTGGCCAGTGGCGACGCAAATGGGGGTACAAGGGACTGAATAAAAAGGGAGAGAACGATTGGCTAGTAGAAGTTGATCCGCAAAAGGAGATGCAGCGCAAGCAAGGTACAACAGCCAGAGGCGACGCTCGTCGCGAGCGCAAGGAAAGGATCAGGCGCAACGAGCGCAAGATGAGGAGCAACCAGCGTAATGCTGCTGACGCCTTGGGCAAACCAACATGACCTTTTCGTGCCGTCTTCGTCCTCCATGAATGGTATTGCCGGTACAACCGACTTTAGCACTAGCACATCTATTTTTCTTCTTCTTTGTCTCTCCTTTTACTCTCCAGAACACAGCGACACCAAGATGCACAAACCTTGCTCTTCTGCCGAACATGTACTACTATCAAGTCTTCCATCTCCAAGTGCACGTCATTCCAAATCACATCTCCAATTTGATTTGTTTCCCTTCCATATCATACACAGGCGTCCCTCCGAGAAGAGACTATTCCCACAGCTCGTTACAAAGAGGAAAAAAAAACGTAATTCCCATGTGACACATTATTTCGCAGTGTCAACACCACTCGCCAGGCATCCAGTCTCCGTTAGGCCTCAAGCCTGCTATTAAGCATCTAGAGACTTGTCAAAGCCAAAACATGAAAAGGCACGTTTGCAAATAGCATAAAATGAGAAAGTGGTCCAGCCAAAGCCGCCAGTGAGCCTCTTGACAAGCAGAAAAATGGGGTATACCAAATGGCAGGCACAGCGAGACAACTGGCTTGCTGACGAGAAGAAAACGCCAAGAGACAAAGCCACTAAACAACAGCATTGTCTACCCCTTTGGTTTGCCAGGAAATATCAGAACAGAACGAGTTGTAAAAGACGACACACGGAAATCTGCAATGAGAGCATTTGTGAGAGAAACGATGGCACCAGGGATACCAATCCATCGCCCAGGAGACCTAGTGGCACGTATGAAACCCCCCACTATCAAGGGCCACGCGCGTCAGTTCTGGCCAAATTTCAATAGCATTCAGTCAGAATGCTAGAACCCAATGGGCGACAAGGGCTTAATTGGCGACAAGCGGCGAAGGTCCTTGGACCCTTCAGTCGTGTCACGATCGACGCTGTTACTCAGGCTGGTTGACACCGACGACATGTTTGAGCCCACGCTTGCGTTAGAGTCGGATAACTGATGGCCATGCTTTTTGGAACGCGCTGTCCGATTGCCCTGTCCGCTGGCTGAATGTGCAACGCTGCTCGGGGAAGAAAGCTGGCGCTCATCGTACCTATCTGTCTGCCGTGCTGGACGAGGCTCTGACATGCGTCGGGGTAAAGGCTGGTCAAATTGCGTGTATTCCTCCTCAATGTATTTTGCTTCATTTTTGCAGCCCTTCCAACAGTCTCTCCAGTCGCACACGAGGAACTTGAAGCAAAAGGCGTCAATCTTCATGCATGGCTGGAAACATATGCACAAGTTCCGAAAATCCATCTTGTTCTTCTCCGAATGCGCGAGAAGGAGACTCAGATGGCAAGTGATGGCGAAGAGAAGGTAATAGTTGAAGGGCGATAGGTTTGACAGCTCGTCAACGAGCATCTGCGGCACCTCGGTCGAGCCTGCACATTCTCTCGCGATGCGGTCTTGAGCCTCCTTGGGTAGTAGCTCGTCGGGAAGCTCTCGAAGCCATGCCTTGAGCATTGAGCCAATGATGTTGATGTCGTACAAGTCCTTTGCATCAAACAAGTTGACATCGTATTCTATAATAACAAATCAGTATGTCAACACGAAGCTTCGGTGCAATAATTCAACGTACGCTCATCAAATCTTCGCTGCCATTTCTTGATCTGCGGACCGCTTCCTGGAACGCGATAGAGACCTTCAACGTCGCAGCCCTTGTAGTTGAGATAGTCGATTGCTCTCCAAGGAAATGCGGGCATCCAGAATTCCGTCTTGTCCCGTGAATTTTCAAGTCGCTTTGAGATGCGAGTCAAGCGAGTCTGTTCCACCAGAGGCAAGTTGATGACCTTGAGGGTGTAATGCTCGTCATCAATAATGGCTTCTTTCTCTATTGTGTTGCCACTTCGCGAACCCTTTCCGAATATGCCTTTGGATATCATGTCTGCAGCCCGTGTCGAGGAGCTTCTGAGACCGCTGAGAAAAGCTAGAGCGCTAGTGTCTTTAGAGGATGTCGGTCCGTGGCGATGGTCCCTTTCACGGGAACCGTTCTTGCCAGAGACAGCGTCACGGTTTGGTGTCCGATCTTGAGATCGGTTTCGAGTAGACTTGGAGTTGATCATGTCGCGAAAGGCGTTGTCTTGGAGTACTGGAGCTGTACCAAGAGGCGAGAGATTTTGGTAAGGGTCTTGCCTGTTGGGTGTCATGGATCGAGGCATAGGAGACGCACGTGGGCTATCGTTCTCTTTGTTGTCTAATTTTGTCTTGCCACGACCCAAAATTCCAAATGTCTTTTGCCTGGTCTTTTTAGCTGACGACGTTGTTGTGCCGGATTCTTGGTCTCCTGATGAAATGGAGAGGTCGGAGCGTGAGGGTACCGGGGTGGAGGGTTTTTGAGAAGCGTCATGAAAAGAGGGAGGATCTAGTGAGTGGGTTAGAACAGGCGCTTCAAGTTGATGGATGCAGAATCAGAGTGTGCGGCAGGCCAGTGGCAATAGGCCCTTGGAACCCACATACCTTGCTGGCTGAAGGCGACGGCTCCGTCACTGCCTGACGAAGTGGCACGATCGGGCGGCTCGTGCTGATGCTGAGTGTTTGGATTCAGCAGCTGGTTAGCGGCTCTAGAAGTTTTGCTGAAGTGAAAAAAGCCGGTCTTTGTAGGCTTCTTGTACTCTGTCGCTGCATGGCGCATTACTGGCTGGAATGGCGAGGCAGGAGACGATGCGTGGCCTTGATTGTCAATGGAAGCCGAAGCATTGTCATGCAAGGGTGTTGTTTGCTCAAGCTCTTCATCACCGAAATGCAGGGTGGGCTTGCCAGCATGCAACGGTCGGGGCGTTTGGCTGCTAGCAGGAGAGCGGGGAGAGCGTAGCGAAGTGGGAGACTTGGAGGCGGATGCAAGACTCTGCGCAGCCGCTTCACCTTGAGGAGGCGTCGTGTCGGCGACGGAGACGCGATCTAGGGGTGTAGAGTTGTCGGCCAGCGTGAGCGGCTGCGGCGTGGGCTTGCGTCCCATGTCGAGGCCAAGTAGCGTACAGTAAGCCTTATGGGAGGCGGCAATCGTGTTTCGGAGGCTGACGGCCGGCCGTGGGGGACGCAAGCCGGGTAGTGAAACAAGAGGAAAAAGGAATTAACAGCAAGGACGACGTGGAATTCTAGATCGAGCTAGTCTGCTTGCTGGGCTAGAAAATTGATAAGCCAGTTGTTGGATGGTCAAGCCAAGGGTTGAAAACGGCTATTTCTACTGCCCGAGTCTTCGGCGGGCATCGCAAATGGGGCAGAGAGCAAGCCGGCGCAAGACGTCTCGTTGGCTGTCTACAGGCAGGCTCTGGGTTCGGCGGATGCCAAGGATGAGATTCGCGCGCCCTTTCTTTGCCTCGATTGCTGCTGCAGTGCTTCTAGGTATAGGGTAATCTTCCTGTCCTGTGGTGGCCGACGGGCGGAGAGACCGGAATCAAGGCGTCGTGAGACCTTTCTTATTATGTGCGTCTGATTGCCTGTAGAGGCACTCGACGATAAGTCGGCAATGGGCCAAGAGGGAGCAAATAGAATCTTGTGTACCAGCAACTTTGTCTGCGTCTGCGCCCTGCGTCTGAACGGCTCCCCGGACGATCCAAGAGGCTTCAAGCTGACGGGTGAGCCGGGACAGGACAAAAAGGAAAGAATTAGGAATTAGATTGGGGTGACAGGGTCTTGTCGACAAGGGCGTAATGCTGGGCGTTGGTTTGTGCCGTGGATGCGTACATGAGAGCGAGGATGGAAGCCGCAAGAGAAGAAGGATAAAGAGATGTCAAGGGGATTTGCTGGCTTTCATCTGCCGCGTGCGCTATGCATGCCTGTCCGTCCGCTGTGAGCCAGCTGGGCCTCGAATCCCTCAGGGGTCCCTGCCACGGCGCGAGCGTCCCTGAAGCGTCCCTGGGCCAGGTAGACAGGTACCTGAGGATGCTTGTATCTCTCATGTACACGTGTGCGAGCAGAATGTGACTCTGCGACAAGGCCGCCAATGCGTGCTGCAATGGAGGAGTAAGAGGAGTAGCCAGTACCTGTGTCTTCAAGATACTGTTAACTACCAGTAGTGGCTGCAGTTTGGTAGACAGATATAGGATATGTAGTAGATACTCAACTACTAATCGCTACTAGTACTACTAAGTAAGTTATATTATACTAAGGTACTACTAGTACAACTACTACTGTAGTAGTACTAGTAGTAGCAGTAGTAGCAGTACTACTAGGCAAATTGGGGGCAGGCAGGCAGGCATCTAGCAATACTAAGTCATCATTTCCGTGGCGGATGGAGAGGATGGATAGACGCACCCTGGAACAAGCATATCTCGTCTGCCTTGCAATAGGTGTCTAGAGTGTTGAAAGCCCGATGACTCTCCATCCGTTACCTCGGCGGCCAATGCCAGCTCACATCATCAAGTGCATAATACAAGCTCCACAGCCACAGCCAGTGGGGTTGCGATGCACCCCTAACTGCGCCAGAGGGCCCCTGCATTCCTGCAGAGCATGATGCGACAGACCGTTTCAGATGGTTGCAACTGGCCACCAAGATGTATACAGTACATGTTGGTGCTCAAGGCCTTGAACACTACCACCTCGTCTTATCTGTAGTAGGTAGACAAGACACTTACATACTCCTACATATTACTATTGGCTGTTGGGGCTTGCTGGCACGACAAGCTGGATATCATGACCTGCCTCCAACGATTGTCCATGTGCATTTCGACACGCTTCAGATTAGCCACTGGGCATAGCCACCTAAAGTGTGAATGCAACAGGCGCACCAAGGAAATGCGAATACGAGGTCAAAGCACGTCCCTCCCCTCTCCATCCCATCCTGCCAACCACATGCCATCTATCAGTTCGACCGCCTCATGTGTTTGTCGAGCACTTCTCTGGATCACGCGGCACAGAGTGTTGAAGGCGCCAACAAGAAATAACGTTTTGGCAGGATCCCTGATCTAGGTCTCGCGCCTCGCTTTCAATATTCTTGGAGCGAATTCACCTAGCACGTGCCAGACATTTTGATAAATTGCAGTGCTGGTTTTATGGAATTAAATCATGTAATCCTCAGGCTGATATATTCTCAACGTCGTGATTCCCCTGGGCGCGGCGGATGTTGGAACATGACAGCAAGCTCTTCTTCAAGGGCAATCCTCCACTGTCGTCCACGTGTATCTAGATGCCGGTCATGGGGAATTCGCGGCTCTTGTGATATTGAGCCTTGCAACTTCAAGAAGACCGAGAGACGAAATAAAAGATTTACATGCAAAACTGAGGGACTCTAATGATAGATGGTCTTGACTAGCTGTGACTAAGCTAGAGTTTTTTTCGAAATTAGAGTTGCTTATTTTCATCTTTCTTTGGTCTTTTATCCCCTACTATGACGCAGAGAGTAAGTAAGCCCTGCGGGTATGACTTGATACCACCACTTACAGAGAAGTACACCACGCCTTATTCCATACTCCCAAGTTCCCCTCATTGACTACAATACTTTTTCAGAGGTGATTTTATCGTGGCCAAGTTGACGGCCAGCCCGATGGCTATCTGCCATACGCATACCTTACACATGTGCTCATCTCCTCTCAGGTATTATACTACCTCAGTATTACTACTAGTAGTACTAGGTAGTAGTAAGTAACCACTGGCAATTTCCTGGTGGCAGTAGTAGTACTTCATACCTCGTCCTGGAGGTAGGAGGCAGACATTCCCGGCAGGCCGTCATGCATGTTTTTGTACTCGATACACAGGTAGGTACTTGCCCAAGGTGGTCTTGGTTGGGCGTCGGCGGCATTGTGCCGACATCTCTGATGCAGTCCACCTGTCATGCGGCTCTGCCACTCCCACATGAAAAGAGACAGATATTCGACCTCGTTGCTTCTCAAACGCGTCATGCACAATGATTTCTAGACTTCATCAGACGTCATGGCACCGGGGGATCCAAGGCGGCAAGGTCTCTCGACAATGCCAAATCGCAGCACTTTGTTTGCGGTTTGCTTTTCCAAGTCGCGGACCATGCATATAATGTCTTGGGTACAAATTAGCTACTAGTAGATAGATGGAGGTAGTAGAAGACACCTAGCGTTTTGTTTCGGCTACTCATGTTCGCAGTACGTAGGTGTGTACAGTGTGTATGCACATGCCACTACGTATATGCAATGTTTGTGGTGCACAAACCGCCCACCGACCGTCAATGCCGCTCCTCTCGCTGCATAGCCCCCAATGCGAGCCTAAAGACGCATCCCAGCGAATTTCGAGCCTGTACTAGCGCTCTAGCGGAAGATAATGTGCTCACTACATACGTGACTTTGACAAGAAAAGACTGTCGGTGGGCTCTGCTTACGCTTGTCCTTTGAACCAGAGTCCTGAGTCTATGAAGACTTCATAAAAATTACTATCGCATACCGTACAAGGTAGTAGGTACTACTACTACTAGGTGCTGTAGTAGGCATCTATATACCCCCTTAGAAGCCATAGAAGCAATAGCATAATAGAAGCAATAAACCATAGAATAAGCAATAGAAAGAGGAGCTCCTCTACTTCTTCCTCCCATAGTGCCTACTACCACTACCTACTAGTCAGTACCTGCCTCTAGGTAGAGCAAAATGGACAATAGCGTCCATGTGGCAAGCGGGGCTGTACACGTGGTCAGACCAATTATGTAATCACATATAGTGGAAAAGACTTTGTTCTGTCGAGTCTCTCCAGTTCTTTATCGTGGCTACTAGTAATTCCTGGCTAAACACCATCCCCTCAATCCCTTAGCTTGCGCACTTGGTCCTTGCCTACAAGTGGCCTGGCACCATGCTGAGCAAGTCGTCGTCTCAAAACTCCAAACTTGCCATTCAAGCTCATGTGAAATACATTCAAAGCTTGGACACGAAAAGAGATGAACTCGATTACTGGTTGACAGAGCACCTGCGCCTCAACGGCGTATACTGGGGTTTGATTGCCCTTCATCTGCTCGCACGGCCTGAGGCCCTATCTAGACAGGAGACAATCGACTTTGTGTTTTCCTGTCAGCATCAGAGTGGCGGGTTTGGAGCAGCACCTGACCACGATGCCCACATGCTATCCACAGTTAGTGCTGTGCAGATTCTCTCCATGGTAGGCGCTTTAGACGAACTCGACCGTCGAGGTCCTGGCAAGGGGAGCGTGGGAAAATGTGCGTGTTTTACTACCGCTCTTTGCAAACTTTGTAAGCGGCAGCTTGTGCTAACACGGGCAACAGATATTGCAGATCTACAAAATCGCCAGACTGGCAGTTTTTGCGGCGATGCATGGGGCGAAGAAGATACACGTTTTCTATATGGCGCTTTCAACGCCTTGTCACTGCTAGGTCTTTTGTCCATGGTCAATGTGGACAAGGCCGTTGCCTATATAGCATCATGTGCCAATTTTGACGGCGGGTACGGTGTCAGGCCTGGTGCGGAGTCGCATTCGGGCCAGGTCTTCACATGTCTTGCGGCTTTGAGTATTGCCGGTCGGCTCGATACGATTGACCAGGAGAAGCTAGCTTGTTGGCTCAGCGAGCGACAAACACCTGCGGGCGGTCTCAATGGACGTCCCGAGAAGAAGGAGGATGTCTGCTATAGCTGGTGGGTGCTCAGCAGTCTTGCCATGATCAATCGAACACATTGGATCGACCGCGAAGCTCTTGTGAGCTTCATTCTCGACAGTCAAGATACCGAGTCGGGTGGCATATCAGACCGACCTGGCGACATGGTTGACGCCTGGCACACGTGCTTTGGAATTGCAGGGCTAAGTCTTCTTGGGTATCCCGGCTTAGAAGCCGTTGATCCTGTCTACTGCATGCCCAAGACAACAATTGAGCAACTAGTCAGAAGATAGTGTACCGATTCGGACGGCTTGCTTCGCTTTATTCTGGCCCAGGATCGACTCGAGACCCTCTCACCATTAATAACCTGCTATAGACAATTGTCCGTGGTAGCCAGGATACACGGCGAGAGGAGATGAAAGATGTTGGTTTTTTCAGGGGCACCGCCATTCGTTCATGGTAGTCGCCCTGTGAAGTCCTTCAGACATACAAAGCCATTGCTGTCCTCGGGGATGCGATACTTGAGCCCCTTGAGCGAGTGAGTGCTATCGCGGAATGCAGATGCAGCTAGCAAAGGTAGCCGCCTCAATACACGCTGGGCCTATTATTAGGCATGGCTAACGTGGTAAATGTTAGGTGCCTACAGCAAATGGAAGTTGAAGGGGGCCTATCTCGTGGATGGTAGCACCTCTTTGTGCTTGGCGTTGAAAAGACGCTGTCGTAGCATGCCTTGCCCACGAGAGAGCAGTGCATTGTCCATGGCTGCTGGTGGCTACCTGACATGAGATTTTGGGCTATTACTACTAGTACTACTAGTACTTACTCCTACTACTACTAACTAATACTATTCCTACTACTGCTACAGTATTCCTACTACTAGTAGTACCTACTACTACTACTACTACTACCACTACTACTACTACTGCTGCTGCTGCTGCTAATACCACCTCCTCTTAGATACACAGCACCAGATAGGCAGCATACAGGTAGATTCTAGGCACTACTACTACTAGGCAGTAGTAGTAGTAGTGCTGTGTAGGATGAGTGCCTGCTAAAACGCGTCTGCACAAAGTTGGCTCGAGTTATAGTGACGCGTGCCAAACAAGGAAGGCGCGAAGAGGGCAGCTGCCAAGGAGCTCTGGCAGTAACTACCCTCTACCGCCTTCTGCCCGGGCAACTCCTTCCCATTTCTTCTTCTCTGCCTAGCCTCTTCTTTCCTACCTGGTGTTTCCTCCGCAGTCACGCTCCGTCGTCCATCTGTTGTTTCCCTTTCGTCCCTTGAGTGTCGTCTCCTTCCTTGAGCGCCCTGTATCTTTCCAGGCAAAACACCATCCTTGATTGCAGCCTATCAGCTTCAGTTGCCCTCGTCCCAAGCACGAGAGACTGGAGACAAGGGATTGACGCGTACCTGGCAAGTCTGGAGCACGAAGCAAGCGTCCCATTCTCTCGGCTCAACGCCTGCCCTTGGAAGCCTGACTTGGCCCAGGGTGCCCTTGAGTCGTGACTGCTGAGCTCGCATCTCGTCTCTCAGCCTTCGTGGAGCCGCTGCCTCGCCTGCTCTGGCACTGTGGCTGCCTCGGCCAGCTTTGCCAACCGAGTTGCGCCTCGGCCGCAGGGACTTGGAGCCTGGCAAGTGCACTCGACTGTACTCTTGAGTCGTCTTGCTGGCTCCGCTTCAAGGAGCAGCACCCTCGTCGTTTGTATGTTGCCTCGATCCCAGCCGAGTTGCTCTTTGCCCAGCACATGACCCCCTGCCCTCTCCCAGTTTGCTTCTTTGCTTCCCACGTCAGTACCCGCCCGCTGTGCGCTCTTTGTGCCCAGGCCTACCTACTGCTCCTTTCCTGCCTGAGCCTCGAGGCGGTTATTCTACTCCCCGAGCTCGCGGCCCGTTAGTAGCAACATCTACGCCCGCACATGTGTGCAGACACCAACTGTCTTCATTCGCAATATGGCTGACTCGGCGTTTTGCAGCAGATCATGGCGTCGCTGGCCACTTCGGGTGGCAGCACGCTCGGCTCAAGCGGCAGACAGATCCCGCTGCTTTGCAGTGTCTGTCCTGAAGCTCCGCGCTTCTCAGACGTCTCCCATCTCTTGACGCACATTGCTTCCAAGGGCCACCTTCACCATGAAACCCAGACGCGACTCAGACGAAACCAGGATCTGGCTTCGCTGGCTCTTTTGGAGCAGTATGAGCAGTGGTACAAGGATAATGGCATCGAGGCTTTGTTGGTGGAGAGGATGAAGGCAAAGCAGCAGAAGGAAGCTGCCAAGGCAAGGCGCGTTCGTGGAGCCGCTTTGGCGCCCGCAAACAAAGTTGGTTCTCCGTCTTGGGTCTTGACAGTCAGTGCCAACCTAATATGTGTAATAGGTCAAGCGCAAGGCGAAGCGGCGTTCACCCAATTCCACCAGTGCAACACCTGCCAAGCAGGCCAAGTTGGAGCAGGGCGACTACATACCAGACTTTCCTCTCTTTCCCGGATTTCTTCCGTCTGAAAACGACGTGGACAATCAAGACGACGTCTTTGTAAGCACTGACATGCTTGCTCTCAAGGGCCAGGTGTGGCCTGGCATGGGCAAGATGGATCTTGCCAATGAAGACATGAAGAGAACACGCAACCAGCGCAAGCCCAATTCTGTCATCGATAAGATGCGCAGAACCTCTGAAGGCATTGAACCCACGCAGGTGGTTATGACCCCTGATTTTGAGGTTGAAAGGATCAAGGGAGTTTACGATAGCTCCTCTCCGATTCCTGGCCAAGAAGAAGAGGTGTGTGTGCCGCGTCAGTGGCTCGCTCTATGAGAGCCTCACTCAGCTCATGGTTTCCAGACACCAAAGAAGGTGATTAAGCCCAAGCGCAAGAGGTCCGAGGTGCTCGCAGAAGTCTCCGTAAACGTTCCTCGTGGCGGAAACCGACGCTCGACTCGTCTTAGTCTGGCGAGCACTAATAGCAGTAACAGCCACAAAATGAAGCATCTCAAGCTCGAATATGACCGCGATACAAGCTCCGATCTGACTCCATCCCTCGGCGCATTCCGCCATAGTCACGACATCTTCCGCGACGATGATGGATGTCCTGGTATGCGCTCTTGTTCATTTCCACATCAAATTTCTGACCTGATGTAGGCTCATATGCGGACCGTTCCTTTGCGACGCCTACTCATCGAGAACCCAAGTATGCGCTTTGCTGTCGATTGTTGATTTGGAGCCAGCGCTTACCAGGCATCAGGTTCGACACTCGAGAGCGATTAAACATGCATTCTCTAAATCCCATGTCCCACTCTATTGTTGTCTCACCTACACCCTCGTCGAGAGACGTGTCGACTCGTCTCCTGTCGGCGAGAAGCAGAGGTCCGCCACGCGCATATCTTGGTCATGGCGGCCCTTTGTCTCTAGGTAGGACAAGCTTGAATCTTCCCAAAAATTGCTTCTTTTCTTGTATGGAACGTCTTTTTGACAGAAGCACAGGCGGCTTGTCACAGCCCGAGACAGTGTATGGCCTCGGAGATGCATCCATGTTTGGTCCCCCAACAAGACTTGCCTTTGCTGCAAGTCCTTACAACAGCCTATCGCAAGATGGATATCGCCTCCTCCCTAGTCATCTGCAGGCCAAGCAGGAGGACTATTCGTCGACAAGCAGTGACTCGCTATCCGGGTCCAACAGTGGATCTTTCTTGTCAATGGCTGAGACGAACCCACTCTTCTCTCAGGATCGAGTTTTTTTATCTCCATATCACCCATCCAACACTAACCCGCCTCTATCATCCATGAGTTTCACTCCTATCAACAGAGTCCAGGATCACGGTCATGGATCTCACGATCATGATCACCGGCCACAGCTACCCGATATCAAGCTCGAAAATCACATGTGCGATGGCATCGAGAGCAGCACTTGTGCAGAAAAGCAGGGCGGATTATCCATGCACGCCATGTGGGACTCACATGGACCTGGTAGCGGTGTTGGCATTCGCCCTGAGCTCAATGAAGACGAGATCGACTTATAATTTCCTCTCTTGACTGCATGGCAAGCGAGCGTTTCTCTACCGAGACTGGCCCGTCAGTCTTTCAACTACATTATCGCACAAGGCCGAATGACTGAAGAGTGGCCATTATTTTGGAATTTTTTTGCGGTTGCAGTCTCAGAATTTTACCGGGGCAAATAAGTAATTTTATGCATGGGAGTTAGGGCTCGGGTTTCATATGATAGTCGTGAGTGTTTGCTTGTTGACCAAAAATGCTTTGGCTTCAGCTGCTAACACTTGCGTCATCAGCCGAGGCGAGACGGATCAAGTGGCACCCTTTTGCTGAGGTGACGCAACAAAATATATTGGGCTGTGACTTTCTGGCTTGTCTCGCTGTTTGCTTCTTGGAAGGGGTAACTGCTCTAGGCAAATAGTCGTCTACAAAAGGAGTGATGTGGGAAGATGCTGCCAAGGTGGTTTCTATTATTGTCTTTCCTTTGAGTCTGGTCTTGTCTTGAGTCGCTCATGGGCAGCAGCCAGATGAGATGCCAAAGCCTTGGGACTATTTTGGGAGGCGACATGACGCTGATGAGTGAGATAAGACGTAGCAACAAAGGTGCAGAAAATGATGTGCCTGACTTGGTAACAAAGGACCGCCAGAAGCAGCATAGAGAGGGATTACAGGTATGTAGCTTACAAAGGTGGGCTGCTGTCTCGTGCAGTAGTTTTCTGAGGGAGAAGTTGCAGTGCCCTGAGTGTCTCTTGGAAGAGATTGGGCAAAGCAGACAAAGATGTGAAAGCGTCTTGGAGTGTGTTTCCATGGGAGGAGGGCTAGAGCTGCTCGACGCTGGTTATCCAATGATGCAGCTGGTCAGCAGAAGGATGATTGAGGAGGGTGTTGAGCGTCTGGTAGGCGGCATTGAGGCGACGAGTGCGCATGGCGAGCTCCATTTGGGTCGACTTTGCAGCGGCGACATGGAGCACCTTTTCTGGGATGCGGGCCAGACGCGCAACGTTGAGGCCATAGGAACGGTGAGAGACGCCAGGGGCAACTTCGTAGAGAAAAGTAACAACTTGGTGGCCATGAGAGTCGGTTTGGGCACGGAAACGCATGTGGAGATTGTCGAGGCCATGGAGCCCATGGGCGAGGCGGGAGAGGCCCTGGTAATGAGTGATGAAGAGAGTGAGACAGCGCAGACTGGAGACGAGGTGGTGCAGGACGGCGTGGGCAATGGCGGCACCGTCATGGGTGCTGGTGCCGCGGCCGAGCTCATCGAGAACAACAAGGGAGCGGGGAGTGGCCGAGGCGAGGATACGGGCCGTTTCGGAAACTTCAACCATAAAGGTGGATTCGCCGGCAAAGAGATTGTCGCGGGCGCCGGCGCGGGTGTGAATGGCGTCGCAGAGGGTTAAAGACAGGCGGTCGGCGGGCACGTAGGAGCCGACTTGAGCGACAAGGACGACGAGGGAGAGGGCGCGGACAAAGGAGGATTTGCCGCCCATGTTGGGCCCGGTGATGAGGTGGGCCAGAGGGCTGGGGTGGGCCAGAGTGGTGGAAAAGGGAATGTAGGCAGAGTCGAGGGTGCGCTCGGCCATGGGATGGCGGGCATTGGACACGTCAATGGTGGGCGTGGCCGACTGGGGCAGCAGCAGCGGCCTGGTGTAGCCGGGTTGGGCGGCCACCTTGGAGAGGGAGACAAGACAGTCGAGGGTGGCAAGGGCCGAGACGGCGTCGCGCAGAGGCTGGTAGTGGGCGGCAATGCGGGCGAGCAGGGCGGCAAAGGCGCTGTCACAGGCAGCAGCCAGAGCCTCGCGGTGCTGGTCGCGCTCGGCCATGAGGCTCACCACGTCTGGCGTGTGGAAGCGCGACAGCTTCCTTGTGCCCGAAATCTTGATCCACGAGGCGGGCACTGCCTTGGCGTCGCCATTGGCCACCTCGATGAGATACTCGATGCCCGCCACTGTCACGTAGTCGACGCTGGGCCGCTGGAGCTTGGCTGCGGCGTCGGCGCGATGCGACTCGAGGGCATGCTCGACATGGACAATGGCCAGCTGGTGGTGGTGCATGTCGTCAGTGTGCAAGTCGTCGCGCAGAAAGGCATACTTGTCGTCACGGCGCGCCGCGGCGGCGTTGATGCCATTGAGATGGGAAGCGACCAGGGGCGCCATGTGCGGCAGCGCGGCAGCGGCATGCGCCAAGAGGGGCGAGTCGAAGCAGGAGGCCTGGGGCCTGGCAAAGTAGCTGGCAATCTTTTGGAGCGTCTGCAAGACGGACAGCAGCTCGGGGCGCGTGCACTTGGCGTAGTAGATGCGGATGAGGCTGCGCTCAAGGTCCATCCTGGTTGACGAGAGCAGCGACTCGAGCTCGTCAACCGTCGACTGCTTGGCCAGCAGCTCCTCGACGGCTGCCAGGCGCTCCTCGAGGCGCGTCTGGTCCAGGAGTGGACGGCCAACCCATTTGCGCAGCAGGCGGCGGCCAAATGGCGTCGTGGTGCGGTCGAGGGCCCAAAAGAGACTGCCCGTCTCGGAGTGGTCTGTGGCGTTGCGGTAGACTTCGAGGCTCTCGAGCGTGGTGCCGTTGATGAGCATGTGCGAGCGCGTGCTGAAGCTTTCAAAGTTGTCCGTCAGGTCAAAGACGTGCTGCAGCCCGTACTCGTCGAGGTGCTTGATCATGGCCGACAGGCAAATCTTGACGGGCTCGGCCAGGTCGACAACGCTGCCGAGCAGCGACCTCTTGGCCTTGTCGGCATAGAAGCTGGTTACGTGGGCCGACGCCTCGGCTGCCATGGTTGGGCTTTGTGGCACGCGCTCCACCCGGCTCCCATGGCCAAAGACGTTTGTAGTGGTGCCTGAGAGATGCTCAATCATCTTTTCCGTCGCGCTGCTCACATGGCCAACAAGGACAAATTCGCAGGGGCATATGTGCAGCAGCCGCGTCTCGACTTCGCTGCGCATGAAGCCATCGTCAAACGTGTCGTATACAATGTTTCCCGTGGCAGGCTGCACGGCAAGAATGCCCACATTGACCTTTTCATCCGTCCCGGAGCCCTTGGCCTTGGTCTCGGTGATGCTGAGCAAATAGCCGTCGCCCTGCTGGCCCAGCTCCCCATCCTCATCGATATAGGTGCCCTTGGTGTAGAGGCTCGTCAGCTTGCGGACAAAGGGCGTGTTGCGATTGTCGCCCGCCTTCTTCAAGGCCGCCGTCTCAATCTGGCGCACCACGCCAACCTTGTGCCCGGCCGCAACGAGCCGTTTGGCATGCACCGGCAGTCTGGGCACCGGGATGCTGGCCGAGGCGAAGCGATCCAGATGGGCTTCGGAGCTGTCTGCAAACAGTCTGTCAGCGCCAGCCCAGCCCTGCGCGGCCTGCCTTACCCTCGTCATAACGCAGCTTGCCTGGCATGCAAACGATGCCGAGTTCCCGAGCAGCGACCTGGGCGTCTTGGCCAAAGAAGCGGAACTTGTAGCCAACCTCGACAATGAGTATCGTGTCCATGTGTTTTCTCTTGATGTCGAGAAACTGAAGCTCCATGGGCGTTAGCTTGCCCGTCTTGGCGCCCTTCTTGTTGGGCTTGGCAGGCTCATGGTCGCCATCGCCATCGTCATCGTCATGCTCCACGGCGCCAGTCTCGTTGCGCCTTGACCATGACATGGCGTCCGGGTGCCCGAGCTTCTTGACAAAGCGTCTATGAAGCTCCTCATTGTGTCTGGTCGCCGCGACATCCGTCTCTGGTGCACATGATTGCCTCGATGCATCGTAAGCATAGTGTCCCGCATTCTTGGTCTGCTCGCTGCTCTGCTCTATCTGGGTGTCTGGCGATGCAGACTTGGCCTTTTTTGTCCTCGGCTCCAGGGCGCCATTGTCTGCTTTTTGCTCTACTAATAGTCGTCTTTTCAGAGACACGCTCTGCGAGTCGTTGGGCGAAGATTGGGCATGCTTTGGCGCCGTAGAGGGCGCTTTTGGGGTGAAGAAGGATGTCAGAGTCTGCTGCTTCTTTTGAGACGAGGGCGCCATGGCGGACTTGGGCAAAGTGGTTGAGAAGTGGCCTGGGGATCTTGAGGGGGAGGAAAAGGCCAGCTTGAAGACGCGTTCGTGCTGCAGACGCGCGCATAGTGCCCTACAAGTAGAGGTACACTTTAATAATACTACTACTACAGTAACTACTAACAGTAGTACTAGTAGTACTACTAGTAGTAGTAGTAGTGGCAATTCCGAGCAGTACGCTCTTGCTCGCTCACAAGTGCCGCGGCAAGCAAGTGGATTTTAGTCTGCACTGGCAACTACTACTACTACCTACTACTATTTGTGCACTCCGACATGGACTCGCCAGCCAAGAAGTCTACGCTTCAGGCCCCTAATTAATATGATATGAGCTTTTGTGTAATGCAAAATGCATCTTTGCCTCTTTGCCTCTTTGCATGCACGGCAACCGACACATGCCACTCGCCGTCTGTCTCGAGTCCTCTTCATCTCGTCATGGCACATGCATTTGGCGCCACAGAGCGCTCGTGCCTCGCAAGTAGACAATGGACATATGGATTTATCGCTTCTACCGCATTACCATGACTCCCGCCTGTCTCGAGGGGCCATGTCGGCCGGCGCTTACAGCAAAGTCGTGAGCCAATCACAGCCGGGAGCCACTGGAAGACCCCTGGAGTGCGGGCGCTGATGGATTGCCACTTGCCTGCTGTTGCACCAGACGGCCTCTTGCTGTCGAGCTTTTCCCTCGACCTGGGCTTGTCCTCGGACTCGTGCTCTTGATTCTCTTGTCCTTTTCTTCTTCTTGAGTCCCTCGTCGTCTTGAGCTTCTCTTCCTCTCTTGAGCCCCTCGTCGTCTTGAGCCTCTTGTCCTCTTTAGTTTCTTGCCCTGGCACTCTCCCTCTTGAGCCTCTTGTCCGAAGCCACGATACATTTATTCACCCATTTTTTCCTCGGCAGCGCGCGCCTGTCTCGCCTCGCTCCAAGATGCAGTCGAGCCGCAGCGTGGCCGACGAGGAAATGTTCCTCAGCAGGCCCGCTCCCGTTGACAGCCCAACCGTCAAGCCTCTGCGCATCTTCAAGCCTCAGACAAGCTCCCCGCCTAGCTTTCCCTTGCCTCCTGGCGCCTCGAGCTCTGCTGCCCCCTTGCCCTTTCCCGACGATGACGACGTGCGCAAGCCAACGCCTCCTAGGCCCTATGGCGCGGCCTGGCAGCAAGCAGCACCTCGCCTTGATACGACACCTCAGAACAAGAAGCCTGGTCTGGCTGAGCGAAGAGGCGCTTCTCCCAAAGTAATTCACTCTCCCTCGAGCCCCGATACCGACGACGGACTCTTTGCCAGGCCTATACGGCCCGGAGCTTCAGCCACGCATCTCTGTCACCTCGCTCCGAGCGAGCCCTTGTGGCATGACGACCAAGGCGTAAACCGCATCGCATCGACTGCCTCCAATTTCACCACCAAGGCCAGCAGAGGCTCTCCTCCTCCGCCAGAGACGCCCGTAGCCGAGCCTGGGGACAGCATCGAGGCCCGCTATGCCGCTTCGGCCATTGTAGGGGCCGCCACGCTTCACAGCCTGCAAACCCAGCAGCCCGTCGAGCATGCTGGACAGCCTCATGATGCTAGGCGTCCCTGGACCCCAACCGAGGCACCTGGCCAGGCGCCTTCGGGACCTCCAACTGTCTATCAAGGCCTGACGCCCATCTCCACATCATTGCCCTCAAGTTTTGCTGCGCCCCCAGCTCAGAGCCATGGCAACTCAGCTCTGCAAGTGAGCGTGCTGGAGCAGGACTTCCAGCGACTGGGCACCAAGACGCCGCCGCCAGCCTACTCGAGTCTCAACTCAAGCACTGGCTCGAGCTACCCCAGTGAGAAGCGACCTGGCGCCGTGTCCTCTACGGCCGCTCCACCTTGCACTTCGGCTTCTACCTCGGCGCCAGCTCCCGCCTCGACTCCTGCTGCCTCACCAGCTCATAAGCCTGCCCCCACTGTAGCTCTCGCATCGCCTGCCATTCAGCATCCCGGCCACCCGGCCTTTGCTAATGATCCACGGCCCCAGTCCAATGGCCAGGCCTCGCACGCGACGTCGGCACCGTCTCTTGTTCCACAAACACCTGCCTCTCCGCCACCGCTTCCAGAGGGCTGGATTGCTCATCTGGACCATAATTCAGGCCAGTACTATTACATCCATCTGGCCACTCAAGCAACACAGTGGGAATTCCCAAAGGGCCCTAACCCAATACAACACGAGCAGGCCCCCCTTTCCCCGGCAGCTTCGACATATGGAAATCCCTTGACATCCCCCGCCTTTGGCAAACAGTCGCTGGCATCGCCCATGTTCTCCCCTCATACACCAGGCTATGCCGAGAGCATCATGAGCATAGCAGCCTCGCAGACGCCTACCGCAGCTGGCTTCTCGGGCCCACCCCCCAGCTCGGGCGTCGACATGTATCGCGTTCAGCCCAGCAATGGCGTCTACTTTGGGCCTTACCTTCGATATGTCAACATGGATGTTGAAAAGGGCATATGGTACGGCAGCATTCTGGCCATTACCGACGCACCCCAGCCCCCAACTATTCACATGCACCAAAGCCAAGACTTGTCGCCAAACCCCAGGCAGCTGCACCCTCAAGTAATGTATACCCACCAGCGCTGGATTTTTTACAAGTATGACATAGATGTTCAGATGAGCCAAGGGGGCACGGAACGATGGACCTATGCTGTTACGTCGCACCTGGGCTGCACGCGCTACGAGTTTGTGGTGGCTGGGCGCGGTGAGACTGGCTGGCGCTTCATTGCGCACTCAGGCAACGACTTTGCCACTGGCACCTCGCAAAACGAGAGAGGCAGACTAGGTGGCGTTGGCTTCATGTGGAAGGATGTGCTGCAAAAGAATATTGACTGCGGCGGCTTCCACGTCCAGCTGGGCTTGGGCGACCAGATATACGGCGATCGGCTTTGGAGAGAGGTTCCATTGCTCAAGCAGTGGCTGGCCATGAGCGGCAGAGACAACAAGAAGAATGCGCAGTGGACTGCTCGCCACGAGGAGGACGTGTCGCACGCCTACTTTCACTTCTACACGAGCCATTTTGACCAGCCATTTTTGCGCGAGGCCTTTGCGCAAATTCCCCACGTCTTGCAGATCAACGATCACGACATGTGAGGGCCCTGGCTGGCGGGCGTCATGGCTTCGAGACTGACTTGTGAGACAGCTTCGACGGCTACGGGTCATATCCGGCCTACATGCAGGCGTCGCCAATGTTCAAGAATATCGGGCGCATTGCTACCGACATGTATCTCTTGTTTCAACACCACACAACGGTTGAAATGATGCGCAACGTGAGCACGGATCACGACATTTTCACCGTGACGGGCACGGGCTGGCACTTTGTCAAGTTTCTTGGGCCGGCTGTGGTGGTGGTTGGACCAGACTGCCGTTCGGAGCGGACACAAGCCCGCGTCATGGCCGGCCCAACATATCAAGGCCTCTTCCCCAAGGTGGCATCGCTGCCGCCCAGTGTGCAGCACGTGGTTTGGATGATATCAGTCCCGCTCGTCTATCCGCGGCTCGACACGGTTGAGAGCCTTGCCAACACGGTCGCTGCCGGGAAGAAGGCTGTCAATACCACGTACAATATTCTCGGCAAGGTGACAAGCTCCGTCGCGGGCGTGGTGGGCGGCAAAGAGGTTGTTGCTCAAGGCTTCAACCAGGTGAAGAAGGCAGTCGGCAAGACTGGCCTCATGGGCAACGTCCTGAACCAGTTTGGCGAGCTTGACATTCACGAGGTGCTCAAGGACTTGTGGAACCATGAGACCAAGGACCTGGAGCGCACCTATTTGATACGCACCCTGCAGGCAATCGCCCAGCAAAAGGGCATTCGCATGACGTTTCTATCTGGAGGCAAGTTGCCCCTTTGCGCCGACCCCAAGCCCAGCTCGCAAAGGATAGAAGAGACAGTGACGTTGGCTGACTGGCCGTTTTTCTCCTTATAGATGTCAATGCCGCTGGCGCCGGCTTGGTGCATGATCCAACTCACCCAGGCGACCACAAGACCATGTATCAAATCATTGCCTCGCCCATTGTCGCATCGCCACAGGCTGGCTATGTCCTGAGGCTCCTGCACAACCAAAGGTCACTCTACGTGCCGCAAAACGGCCACAAATCGACCCACCAAGTTTCTGACACAAAGGAGGACATGATGGAGATTTTCCACACCGACGCCAGCGGGGCCAGCCGTGAGCTCAAGAAGCTCATGGGTAGACGCAACTACGTTGCCTTTGTTGCTTACGACCAGGATACCATTGGTCAGGCGCCTTTTAGCCCCAATACGAGCAACACTAGCCACCACCATCACCAGGGTCTCTCTCCCAAGCTCAGCCTTGCCGTCGACTTTGTCGTTCAAGGCGACGGCGCGTTTCAGTCAACAACAAAGTATGGGCCCGTTATTATTCCCCATTTAGAATATGGGAGGTGAATTTTCGAGAGCTACACCGGCAGTGCCTGGGGCAACTCGGTACATATATATATATATATATTGGCCATCATTTTTTTTTTCAAAACTTCCTCTTTCTTTGCCCTTTCCCCTTGGCTACTTTTCTTCTTCTTGGCCACGTTACCACTATCACGGCAAGCGTTGCGGGCGCAATCTAGATACCTCTTCATGTATATATGGCAAGATACGATGGATGATTCAAGTCTCTAATTCTTGACAGGGCGGAATGAGATGCGAGGTGAGCCCAGTGGGCCAAGGTCACTGTGCGTCATGTCAAAATACAGAGACGTGTGCGTCAAGGTTGAAAAGCCACAGCAGCGAGTGCAATGCAAAGGTTGGCCGCATCTACAGATCAAAAAGGTCCTTGAGGATGCGCATGGTGTCTTGGGGGCCCTTGACGCTATGTCCAGTGACGGCAGGATGGTTGTAAATCTCATAGTCGTTGCCGCCCTTGAAGGTCTTGTCGCCAAAAAAGTGAATCTTGGTATAAGTGACGCCGCCAGGCTTCTTGGCCTCGTCTTGGAGATGGCGCAGGCAGTACGTCTTGTCCCAGCCAGATGGGAAGACATCAAACGAGATTTGGCCGCCAATAGAGAAGCTGTGAGACATGGTAAGCATTCCGACGAGTGCGAGAGGAGCAGGAACGAGCGGCAAAGATACGTGAGCCCATAATCCCCAAACCGCTGCTTGAGCGCCTCGACAAACTTTTGGCGCACGAGAGCCTTGGAATCAAACTGCTCAAAAGCAAGTCTTTCCTCGACACTGGCATTGCGCCCAACGGGGCTGACGTTAACCATGCCGTTTCGAAACTCGATAAAGGTGCCACGTTTGATGGGGAGCCTGAGGTCGGCAATATATCGCAGGCAAAAATCGACAAGCTGCGTGTAGCGCTCCTCGCCAAGCCAGGCAATGAAGCTATTCGATGGCAGTGCTTGGCCCAGCTTGTAGGCGGTGAGGCCGTTTTCGGCGAAGCAAAAGTCAAAGAGGTTGATGACGGGCGTGCCGGCCGGGCGGCCGAGTTGCTCCTCCTGCTTGGCGAGATCAGAGCCTCCGACAAAGCCAATGGCACATTTTGCGCGGAGCTTTTGCAGAATGCTGAGCATTTCAGACGAGGCCGACTGTGGCGGGAGCGCCAGTTTTAGCCGTTTGCCGTGTCGCGGGCAAGGCAGCGCAGGCAAGAAGAAGGACTTACCAGGCGTGCAGGCGTCAGGGTGCCGTCAACGTCAAAGAGGCAGATGGTGTCATTGAGGGGACGCTCTTCCAGCGGAGAAAAGGTGGGCGGTGTGGCATCCATGGTGGCTTGTTGCGCTGCAAGTCAAGTCGTCTTTTTGTCGGCTTGCTACCTGTCCGACGAGGCCAAGACGCAGTGGAGTGGGCGACGAGGAGGAGGAGGAGTGGGCGACGAGGAAGAGAGACAAGGGGGAGCAGCTTGAGGAGCCACCACAGCCCAGTCTATCCATTGCTACCCTAGAGATGGAGACTAGTGCCTTGGCGCACCTGGAACAAGCCTCTGGCTCGCTTCAGACCTGCCAGACACGGTCAATCATCTTGTCAGTGTGCAGAATGGGCACACGAAAAGTATTGCTCCCCTTGCTCTTGAAGGACAAGAGAGAGAGCGCACTTGCAATGCAGAAGCAAGAGAGTGAGCCACCTTGAATTGCTGCTAGTACTACTACTAACTACTACTACTACTACTACTACTTAGTACCACCACCACCACTACATTAGTGCAATATGGCACACGCAAGAGGAAGAAGAAGAAGAAGAAGAAGAAGAAGAAGAAGAAGAGGGCGCATCCAGGGCTAGTGTACTACTACTACTCGAATGTGATCAAATGGCCTCGCCCTCCCAGCTTCCCGTCATTTCTCCCACAACACTGACAATGGTGCTAATCATCCACAGGGCAATGAGCATCCATCCAATCTTGCGGCTCAGAATCCACTTATTCAGAGGCACCACGACGAGCAGGAGCACCAGCATGACGAGCAAGGTAATGCTCGACACCATGAGCGTTCCGCCCACCTGCACATGGTAGGGCCCGTACTGCAAAGGCCGTTGCGGGTGCTTGCTATGGCTGTGGTTTGCATTCTGCACCATCATCATGATGCCGCCCACGCCGATGCCAATCAGAATGTTGAGCATGGGACCTCCAAAACAGGCCGATCTGTGCCCAAGAAAAGAGTCAGCAAGGGCTACGCTTCAAAGCCGGCGTCTGCAGTGGGCGCACTTACAAGGCCATGACGGGATATCCAAGCCGCGCCACCGTTATATCGGCAACCAAGTCTCCTATGCTGTTTCCCGCCGCAAAAATGGTAAGGCCCAAGAGTGCCTCTGAGATGGCCAAGATGATTCCAAAAGCCTTGAGGACGCCAACCACTTCGCCCGCAACGGTTGAAATCCACGCTATGCTGATTATAAAGCCCATGAAGCAGAGCAGGTAGTGCAGTCGGGGCCGCACATGGGCCTTTGTCGTCAGCAAAAGCAGGGCCAGCAGGGCGAGGGAAAAAATGAGCGAGTAAACCACCATTCGCACCAGCTCGCGGCCTGGCTGCTCCCAGCCGTCTGAAATATTGGCCCACAGCACAGTCACGGCAAACAGAGGCCCCGTAAAGAGCTGAAGACAGACCAGCCACCGGTTCCAAGGCTGCGACTCATTGTTGGCGTTGCTGATTGACGCCCGGTGACATGGCTGCTTGGCCGCCACGCGCGCTTCATGGCCCAAGGTGCCCGGCGTGTGTCCCTGCCCAAGCCCCACGTCGGCCAGCTTGTTGACTGCGGCTTGGGAGCTGCAACTGTGCTGGCAGGAAGACGGTGCTTGCGTCTGGCCCGGCCCAACAGTAATGGCGGGCGGGGGCGGACCGAGAGAAGAAGAGCTCGTTGCATTGGGCACAAAGTCTGGGCTACAGTTGTCGCCGTCGTCGTCTTCGGAATCCATATCGACAATGGGTAGCGTAATGACTAGAAGAAAGATGCTCGGCATGGAAATGGCGCTCAGAAACTTGTCCCACGCCGACTTTGCCCTCCAGCCTTGGAGGGTGGGAAAGAGAGTGGCAGCCAGAAGCTTTGGCGGCGGCAGAATGCCATGCGGCCACCACGACAGCGGGCGTGGCACGTCTGTCTGTGCTGGCAGCAGTGGCAAATAAGAGTCCATGTCGTGTTCCGAGCCGACACTGGGAGTCATGGCCACCGGGGAGTCGGTAAAGCGAGGAAAGGGAGTCACGGGGGGCGATGTGTCACTGAAGCTGCTGCTGCGACTAGCCATCTGCAGACGAGGCCTCGGGTGCGAGCCGTCAAGAGTCGCCGGGGCATTGACGCCATCCACGCATGGAGGAGCCAGGTTGCCGCCTATTGTAATATAGGGCAGCGCTGGGGCGGCTGCTGGTGGAGGAGTTTGCCGGCGGTTGGCGTCTCTGGCCGCGTCGAGGCCCAACCTGTCTGGAAGAGCGTCGAGTGAGAGAGGCGTGTCGCCCGACGAGAGGGCTCGCTCTCGGCGCACTGCCGTGGCGCAACAAGGCGATGCACCCTGTCCATCAATGGCACAGTCATGGTCGACATGCACAAGCAGGCTCGTCGTTTCGCTTCGACTTCTGGCGCCAACATGGTTTTCCGAGAGGCTCCGGCGTGCTGGTGAAGGAAATGGCTCGTGGTTGCTCTCTCGCCGCAGTTGCGCCAAGGCTGATCTAAACTCGAGGGCTCCAACCAAGCTTGGCCTGATGGGGTTTACCGTGTGGTGGCATTTTGACCCCAGGCGCAGGACTCGCATATTTCTTGTCACCTCGGCAGCAAGCATCTTCCCATGGTGTTCATGAGTACAGTGGCCATGCGTGTCTGTCTGTGATTCCAAGTCGACGGCGAGTGCCGGTTGCGGGCAACAGAGATCCACGTTGGCGTGCGGCTGGAATCGGGCCTCGTCGTCAGGGTCTGCGTCGTCACGGTAAGCCTGCCTCGCCATGTCGTCGCCAGCTTGGCCCGAGGTAATCAAGAAATGGCTGCGGGCGTCTGCCTCGCGGCGCCGGCGATTTCTCCTCTTCGTGGCATACCAGTGCCAGCCAACAACGGCCATGACGTAGACGACATAGTAGCCCACCATGGCCCAGCACTCCCAGAAGTGGAGGCGGCCGTCGGCCAAGAAGGCCATGGTGAAGCCAACGGCAACGATGAAGAAGAGGATGTCACGGGTATATGACTTTTTATCCACTCGAAACTCGCGCACCAAGGCCATGGATCCGGCGACAACTCCCGTGATAAAACTGGCGGCGCCCAAGAGTTCGCCGACTGCCATGCTTGGGCTGCCCGAGCTCATGGCGGCAAAGGTGCTAAACACATCGGGCGAGCCGTTGCCAAAGGCCAGAAAAGTAACGCCCGCCAGGCTCTGGCTAAGACCCAGGATCGAGGCAATGGTGCTGAGGTTGACGCTGAAGAAGTCGCTGGCGGCGATGCCAATGGTGGTGAAGAGAAGGGCCAGCCATATCAGGAGCATCAAAAAGACAAGGGACCTCGAAGCGCCATGGGAGCAAAAGTAAAGCTCGAGATAGGGAAAGAGGCCGGCATCGTCGTCCGAACAGTATCGCTTGACAAAGGCGCACTGGTCCTCGGCCAAATGGATCTGGCTGCAGGCGGGCTCGTCGTTGCGCGTCAGCAGCAAAGGGCCATGGGCGTCTTGTTGGGGCTGCGACTTGGTCCAAGCCACGGCAAAGGAAACTGCAGTCAGTATCGACACAATAAGCACCGTCGCGCAAAAGGGACGGGCGCGCAAATAGCGACTGCCCTTGAGACGGGTGGCGGGCATGCTGCTTCTGTTGGAATGGGCATATCGCACCCTTAGGCTTGACCAGAGGCCATGGGGCGCTGAGAGAGGAAGCGCGCGCGAGAGAGAGAGAGGGGGGCGAGAGAGAGGCGGTCGGGTCGCTTTGGGTCGACTTGCACGAGGCAGTAGTGGTAGTAGTTGTAGTGGTAGCAGTGGTTAGTAGTAGTAGTTACTACTAGTAGTACTACTAGTAAATGGCTGTAATGGTAGGTAGCGGTACTAGGCAGTAGTAGTGCCTAGGGTAGCGGATGCTACTAGTAGTATCAAATACACGCTCATATGCACTGTAAGTCGCAGAGCAGTGTAGAATACCAATCAACAATGAAACACAAGCCTCACTGATGGAGGAGGGGTGCAACCACTGAAAAAGGCGATCAAATACACCTTCGATGGGTTGAGCGAGCGTGCAATCAAAAACTACTACTAGTAGCTATTGGGGGCGCTGCCTACCCATCTATGTGGCTCTAGCCCTTCGTGGGGCTCACTGACTAATCGCTGGATCCAGCTATGGTTGGTTGAGCCACTGAAAAAAAACAACCTTTTGAGCCCAGGCAGGACTAGGGGCGACTAATTGGCAGTCATCTTGGCCTGAGCAATGGCCATCTTGGCCCCGCCTTTAGTCTCCAGCTTGTCTCCAGCTACATTGTAGTACTACTACTACAGTACTACTAACTTAGTAGTAGTACAGTAGTGGTAGTCATTTTACATCGCCACGTGCCATGTAACCTTGAACTTCAGCCTCGACGAGACCGGCAAAACGGCTTCTTCTGCTGGCTTGCGCCCACACATAATCCCTTGGTTTTGGCCCATGCCTTGGGCAATTTCTCTCCATCTTTTTTCCCCATTTTGCCATTGTGACAGCTCGAGGCTATATCACACGGCTGCTACACCTCTGACCCAATCTCATCTTGCAAAGCCAGGCGTCATTCATCGTCGCCACTCCGCTACATCTCCTGCCTCTCAGGCTCGACAGTCACTTTGCTTTTTCTTCGGCGCTTCCTCTTGGCTGCAATATCTGCAGCAGGCCTTGAATCTGCTTTTGGCATTGGTGTGTCTCTTCGCCCTGCGTCTGCCAATGTTGCCGCTACTGTTGTTTGCTTGGGTTTTCGAACCGACAGCGGATTTGGTCCCTTTGGTCCTCTTTGCCTTGACTTATTTGCCTTTTCCGCCCCTTTGGCCGAAAGATTCTGCGATTTGGATTTGTCGTTGGTGGGCAACTCATCATCGACTGCATTGTCTTCAGCGTCGTTGTCCTTGAAGCTCTCCCTTTCGTCTCTGCCATCATCTGCTTCCTTGTCCATTCGCTTCCTTTTGCCGAGACTCGTCTTGATCTCCGACCGAAACTTTCCTCGCTCCTCACGAACGCGTGTCTCGGCACTTTTGTCTGACATTGGTTCCAGTATCATGACGCTGCGCTTGATATAGATCAAGGGTACGCCTCGGATGCTTCGCAGCATCCGCCGGACCTGCTGATTCTGGCTTGCCACCACATAGCGGTGTTTGTTTTCACCCGTAGATTTGGAGTCCACGACTGCCTTTAAACACTCCATTGTGCTGAGTGGCTCGGGAAACTCGTTGGGATGATGACCGCACCGTCGTCGCTCGTAAGATCTGGCCACTTCAATGGCCTCGTCCATGCCCATCTCGCTCTTTCGTGCGTAGAGTTTTCGGATCTCGCACTGCGTAATCACTGTCACAATCTTGTGAGCTGAAGAATCGCCAGGCTCAAAAGCTAAAGAGAAACTGCCATATCATCTGAACACGGCAGGAGAGACGCACTGGGCTTGGCCTTCCCATGGACCGTTCGTTGCAAGGCCGGTGCCAATTCCATTTTGAATCGGCACGAGTCCACTATCATTTCAGCGTCGACTTGGCATGATGTAATCAGCACACGCAGCATGTTGTCAAGTCTGCATTCAACTCACCCAGAATTTGATATGGTTCTCGGAATCCAAAAGTCATAGAGAATTGCTCCATGAGCTTTCGGTATTGTTTCGATCGCTTCCCCCTCATTATTCTTTCGAGTAGGAATCTATGTCTCAGGCTTGTAATCTAATACTGTTATTGGCGGTAATACTGGACTCAACTACTTTCAGAGCCAATTCAAAAAAAAATCGACCTGAAAGAAATTGTTCCTTTCGTCGTTCGGCGCAAGCGCACGTGCAGCGATTTGAAGCCCCCACATTTATCGACAGGTAAGCAATAAGTACCTAGAGTACCCGTACGCTCATGTGCATGTACATGTACATATATATAATGTACTAGTACTAGTAGTATACATGATAATACTACTAGCACTGCTACTATTAGTACTCTACTAGTAGGTCTATATCTACATCAGTCGCTATCAGCAGTGTACCCGCTAGTATCGCGCTAATAGATATACTAATACTAGTACTACTACTACTACTACTAAGTAGTACTAACGAAAATATTCTGTAATGATACTACTTGTTATTGGCACGACGTGGAGTGTAAGAATAAATGGATTTGCACTATAGAAGGTAGTGGCTACTATATATATAAAAGAGAGAGACTACTAGAGAGCTAGTAGCTCTATAGGATATATGTGGCAGCTGCCTAATATATGGCACCCACAGCACTTAGTACTACTAGTACTACTAACTACTAGTACTAATTGGCACATACGAGATGTACCCTAAGTAATCCTCCTTTATAATTTCCAACCGCTTGGTTTAGACAGGCTGAGATATATTTACCACCACTTTCTTCAATGTGTTAATCGTTATAGTACTCCTAGTAGTTCATAGTATGCCTGTCCAACGATTTTTTTATGCAGTACTGACGAGTTTATAAGAACAGGTTCCGTCTATGGCCTTTTACTATTCACTTCCTACCAAGGTTTTTTTTTTTTTTTTTTTTTTTTTTTAAAAAGTGCTCCGCAAAAGATCCCCAGCTAGTAATACACAGAGGAGCACAGAAATTGCCAAACTCATGGAATCATACTATAGTCATGAAATTAAGCTCATTTTGAGGGTGCGTCTTTGCTCTTGACACAAAGTGCAGCTACAACACTGATATCATCCAGTTTGCCTGTTTCCACTCTCAGTTATTGCGTGTCTTAGTGAGGGAGCATGACTTACCTCCTTCGCTTGCCAAACCCTCCTCAATTGCATGCTCCATGAAGGGGCTCTCTGCAAATGGATCAAGAGCGACCACGCGGGCGGCCGCCATGAGGTCTTGTGCCACGGAGGTCATGCCTCCATTGCGTCCACCTGAGCGATCTAAATCGCTGTGAGCGTCTTTTCCAGACTCCCAGGTATGTATGCTCGTAATGAGCGACTCGACAATCTCGTGTTCCCAAAGGTTGTCTATGACCCCATCGCTCATGGCAAGTACAACGTCTCCAACTTCGAGATCAACCGTTTCCGTGACGGCGTTGTTTTCGGGCGTGTCGGGACTGTTTGTGCCCAATTGACGAGGACAGTCGAACCAATGCCACTGCTCCTTTGTTTTATACGTCACGGCGCGTTCTCGCGGCCTCACAACCATGACCTGGCAATCACCCAGATTGGTCACGTAGAGAAGCGGGGTGGGATCACAGCCAGCAGCAGCAGCGTCAGGCTCTCGGTAGTGCAACTGGGCGCCGCAGGCAGTTGTAGTACCCTGCCAGTTATGAGGAGCAGTGGCATCCAAGGTCTGTTGAAAGGCTTGCTGCAGCAACTTTGTGGGATTAAGCTGGCGGGGTGAGGCTGGTTTCTTGACTTGTTCCAATTCTTGTTCGATAGCTGCCGCCCAGAAATGCAACACGAGGCGCGACCAAAGGCTACATGTCATGGCCATCAGATTGCGTGCTCAAAGCAATTGGACATAGATGAGCTAGCCGACGTACCCAGCGTGACCTCGAGGCCGGGTGGCCCACGCGCCCACGCCGTCGTTGGCGCCTATAAAGTATTCACTTGCATATACAGCATCGTCGCCGTTAGTGAATCCTCGGATCAGCTCGCCGTTGACAACGACGCGACGGTCCCGACTCTGATGATGGGTACTAAGGGGATCGGAAAATGAGGCTGACGGCGGAGACGAGAAGGGTGGAGGGAATGGGCGAGGCGGCCGCTTGGCAAAAAGGCCGATGCCTGTTTCAAATCTAAAGGGAAGTTTAAGAGGCGACGTGGGGGGTGATTTGAGTGGGACAGTCGATTCCAGGAGCGTCGATGAAGAGGTAGATGAAGCTCGCTGCCAACTCTCGTGGCTCCTGGAAGCCAGGGGCAATTGTCCCAGCGGCGGTATGGTCGACGAGCATGGTGGAACGGCCGCCAGCGCTGGGATGCGAAGACGTGACGGGCGCATGCCGCCCGTGAACACCGGCGTCGACCCGTTCGTCACCACAGCCTCGAAGGCGGGCGAGCCAAAAGGCAGTCGGCGCGTTGGCTCATTGAGGACGAGGGAAGAAATGGTGTGTGGAATTGCAGCCTAGATGCAAGTGCGGACATTCGGATGTCGTTCGTTTGTGACTTCTCATTTTTCGGCCATGGACGAACAAGCGAGGGCACGTGACTGGGACGCTCGAGTCAGACTACTACTACTAGTAGTAGTAGATTAGTACTGTAGTACTACTAGTAGTAAAGCTACGTGATTTAAGGGCATGGCCTAACAAATGACTTTAGAGAAAGTCTGATTTCACACAAGCCAGGAACAAACTTGGTATTGACGTTTCCTGGCGAGGCAAAGAAGTCTAATGGAGCCCGAGGGTTTGGGTCCGACTCTTTGAAGGTATGTGGTAGAGCTGGTGGTAGAGCTGGTGGTGGAGCTGGTGGTGGAGCTGATCAGCATGGCATCAACAATGGCTTATTGTCAACCGAGTTGGGCCCTCTTGTGTGCAACTCGTGGTTGAGACTGGTGCGACGGGACTTTATTGCGCACAGTAACACGGGTTTTGGCTGCTCAGGGTGCGTGGCATGACGTCATGTATAGAGATTCAGGAGGAGTGGCGCAGGAAGAAAAGAGATGAAGAGGCGATGCCATGGTCCTACCAGTGCTACTCGATGGCTTGATGGGTGGCGCGGGCAGGGACGGAGGACAATGGGTGCGACGCGTGATATCGAGGCAGAGTTGGGATGGATGCAACAATAATCGTCATCACTTGGGTGTCTCAGTGCTTGCGCCTTGCTGACCTTGGCATCAGCCTCTCAGCAGGCTGACTAGCTTGTTGGGCAGACCGCTGTTGAGCGACGTCTGCACACGAGGGTACTGCTACAAGGCACTTTGTCACTTTTTAGCGGCTACTTGGCCCCGAGTGCTTCAGCAGCCGCCAGGAGTTCGCCAAGTCTCGACGAGCCGCCCGTGCAGTTTGCTCCCTGTCGGGCGCTTACGCAGCGCACAGCCCAGACTGAAGCGAGAGGGACGACGGCCCAACGGGCTAGAGCCAAGAGACGCATCATGACAGAGGGCCCAAGTGCTTGGCAGTTGGCCCAGCCTCGCACGGCTTCTTTAGCGGTGCATGTTTCAACACCATGTTTCCAAGCGCCGTGAGTCGTCTAAAAACAAACTTGACGCTGCAACATGGGCTTTGCAGACAGGCAATCATGTTGCAGCAACTGATTAATACTAGTGTATTAATACTAGTGTATTAATACTACTAGTAGTGTCGTTTCGCCTTGGCACCCGTGGCCGAGCAGAATGAGGACAAGGGCGGCCAGAATGCCACGGATTAGACTTTTGTGGAAACGGCGCTATTGCATGTCGCCAGTTGTCAAGCCCAAGTAGTGCTACTGTCTTGCCGGGGCGGAGGCTTGTAGTGTGCGTAATGTACACATGTATGTATGTACACTAGTACTACTACTGTAGTAGTAGTAGTATGTTCTGACCAACGCTGCACATCTCTGTCACGCCTTGGCTTTGTCACGCCTTGTCGTCACGCCTTACCCTCGGTGCAGCGCTGGAAAGCGCGGCTGATGGATCGGGGGTGGTGACGTCGAGCGCATGGACGGCGTGCAAGTAGCAGCCTCGACTCTCGCTTTCTTTTTAAACCGGGCGAGCAGACAGGCCCGAGTCAATAAAACCTGGGCCCGACTCCTGTCTTTCCTTGGCCGACTCTTGCTCCTTGCTCGTCCGTCCTTGCTTGTCCTTGTTTTGTGCTTGCTGCCACAGCATTTCACGTTGGGTCGCTGCGTCCATCTCGCCCTCTTGCGCCATTCGGCTCAGCCTGCAAGACAGCCACGACTTGCTTTTTACGACGCATCGACAAGAATAAAAAATTAGACGAGGCTTTAGGTTTGCTAGCGATTGGGCAAGACGAGTCCTGGATCCTAAGCGCCCAACGAAATCAAATGCACCGCTGCCAAAGTGACTGAGTCTTGTCCGGACCGGCCGAGGCGCTGTGCTTTATTACTACTACTGGCGCCCGGATTGCCGGACTGCGCTTACACCAACCGAGACTTAGGTGCATTGATGGTGCGCCGCTTCCAAGTGGTTTGATTTACACCATCGTTTACTTTTGCTCTGCTGAAACCAGCACCGCTGGTTCCTCTTTCGCACGCTGCGCTTGTCCGTCTGCAAGCGAGCTCTCTTGCCCGATAGCACTCGATTAAAAAAAAAGCCTGTACAGTAGGGACGCTTGTACGAGTATCTGGTCTTTTGGCGTCGGCGTCGTCGTTTGCTTGGCATTGATCTGCATCAAAAGATAAAATTACCAGCATGGGTCGCAATCGAGGTTGGTGTTCCAGGTCATTCCAATGCCTCCCCATCGCCTCGCACATCATCCCTGTTCGGCTGCCCATTTGCCCATTTTGCATCTGAAAAATAGTGTACATCATACACCCACACTTGGGCCGAAGTCTAACGTGCAACGCTCGGCCAATGATGCTGGCACTACATGTATTGGTGCAACGACCTACCTGGCTACCTACCTGGCTATCTACCAGGCTAACCTGCCAGGCCACTGCCTCCACTGCGCTGTCCCCTCCTTCTCTCCCCCCTCGTCTCCTCTCCCCAGCTACTTACTACCTCTGCTTGTCGGCTGTTTTGCCCTCTTCTGCTTCTTCTTGCTACTCCTCTTCTTTTCCTTCCCCTTCTGCTTGGTGCCATACCGGCTTTATTGCACCTCTGCTGGTCTTGTTGCTCGCTCACTGACGACGACGCCTAGTTCTTTCTTTCATGTCCCAGCTTTCTGCTGGAAGCGACACTAGAACACCCTCACCTCCGTCTTCCATCAGCAGCCGCCACCTCAAACGAAAATCGGAGCCTTTTCCCTCGTACCCGCCCGACACTGTCCATCGACCCGTCACTCCTCCCTCGCGCCCCGAGTATTATTATGGAACGCCGCTGAACGGCTCGCCTCGCAATAACAGCCCCCAACAGCGTCAGCGCAGCAGTTCGCGACCCCTCTCTATAGTCCAGGCCTATCAACCGCCCCTCATGGATATCAGCGAGGACACCATCCCGGAGCTTCTGCCCATTTTTTCATACCTCAACAGCCATTCCAACAAGCTCTATCAGGAGGGCTACTTTCTCAAGCTCGATGACCAGAACACCCGTTTGTCTACCCCTCCTTGATGCTACGCTCGTGCTGCACGCCCTAGATAGCCTGCAATTGACTTGGACAAGCTTACTGACACGTTTTTCGGTAAGAGGGCAAGCCTAACCCTGACAGGACCTGGACCGAATGCTTTGCCCAGCTTGTTGGCACCGTCTTGTCTCTATGGGACGCTGCCGAGCTGGACGCCGCGGGTGAGGACGGCGAAGTGCTGCCCAAGTTTATCAATCTCACTGATGCCTCCATCAAGATGGTGAGTCTTTTGTCTCGAACCAAGCAAAACGTGCACGTGTTGCTGACGGTTTTGCTGCAGATAGAATCGCTTCCCACGCGCTCCCAGGACGAACAGCCGTTGCAAAACATCCTGAGCATCTCCACGGCGGGCCGCAATAGGTACCTGCTCCATTTCAACTCTCATCACTCTCTTATACAGTGGACAGCCGCCATTCGACTCGCAATGTACGAGCATTCGACCCTCCAGGAAGCCTACACAGGCGCTCTAATTGCAGGCAAGGGCAAGTCGCTCAACAACATCAATGTCATTATGGAAAGATCACGCTTCAAGACGGAGGAATGGGTCAGAGTCCGCTTTGGTGCCGGTGTTCCGTGGAGACGCTGTTGGTGTGTCATAACGCCTCCCGATGAGAAGGAGTATGCCAAGCTGCAAAAGGAGCTCAAGAAGAGATCGCCCTATGACCGATCTCCCGTGCCAGTCCTAAAGGGCGACATAAGATTTTACGATTCCAGAACCGAAGGCAAGAAGCAAAAAAAGACACAACCCATAGCCACCATTACCGAGGCATACTCGGCGTATGCCATCTATCCACAGGCAAAGTCGCTTATTGACGCTTCGACACTGCTCAAGATTGAGGGTCATGTCATGGTGCACTCGAGTCCACCATCATCGACTGAGGGATTCATCTTTATTATGCCAGAGTCGCACCCTGCTGTCAGTGGCTTTGAGATGCTGCTTCGCTTTCTCTTTCCGACTTGGGACACATTCGGATTGTATGGACGACCGGGCAGAATTGCTGCCAGCGTGCTCGATCCGCGCTCTTTGATGTTTGCCATGCCCAAGCACAAGCGTTACGGATATTTGGAGCTTTTGGACGTGACAACACTCATTCTTGAGGATCCAAACTCGAGCTGGACTGAGAAGGAGTGGAGGAAACGGCTTAAAGAAGCAACCGGCAACAGGATGAATGCCATGGAAGATGGCAGCAGATCACATGCGCGCAGTGTCAGCAGGTCCAGCGCAGGAGGAAGTAGTGGGAAGCCAAGAGTTGGTTTTGCCAACGAGCGAGGCTCTGTGCGCTCCTCGCGCTCCTTTTCCCTCAATGGGGGTCCCAGGGGCCATGGCACAATGTCTGATCATCGGGACCGCTTACAACGGCCGGCCATGGCAGGCTCTGCTCTTGAGCAAGCTCATTTGCATAGCTCATCAGACTCCAACTTGGATGGTAGTGATGGCATGCATGGCGACTACACCACTCGCTTGGATCGAATAACTTCGGCGGCAGAAGGCGTCAGCTCAGATGAGGACGGAGTGGCATCGCCTCCGCCTGAGATGCGACCTCTGGAGGGCGTTCGCGACATGCACACGCCAGAGCCCGTCTCTCGACCACCGGCTTTTAACCACGCTCCACAGGCTCGCCCCACGAGCAAGGCCTACCATTCCCCCGAGCTGCGACGCGCAAATAGCCGTCTGTCAAGCACGACGCTGGCTCAGCTGGCCACGGCTGCCGGCATGTCGCGAACCGACGACACATCTGCTGCCAGGAGGCATGGCAATGACGGTGTGTTGTCTGGCCCTTCGGTATTTACACACGCCACCGCTCTGGGGACCTCTGCTAACAAGAATGGCTCACCTCAAGCTTTGAATGCACAGGGTCTAGGTGAGCCCGGTGGCAGGCCAATGCCACCCCCCCTGAGTATTCCCATGGATACTCAGCAGCCTAGAGTACCCATGGGCGGGCTTTCTCCTCAGGGTTCTTCCAAGCCGCTTCTGGAAGGCCCAGTGCACTCGACACGCCCCCACACCTCGGAGGGACGACGGTCGCCTCTGCCACCTGGCCCGCCTCGCTCGCCCAATCTTCAGCAGCCAAAATATCGACCTGATCCATCCCGTCCAATGCCACAGCAAGCACTCGGGGGAGCGCTTTTACCCCAGGGCAGGGGTTATCCTAGCCAAGGACCCCCTGGATATGGACCTGCTTCTCACGCTGGGTATGCACCCTTTCCAGGGGCTGCACCGCCTCCTGGAGGCGCTTATGGCCGTGGCGGTCCCCCGCAGAACGCTGGCTCTTTTCAACGGAAGCCTCTGCCTTCCAAGCCGCATCAGAGTTTGACGCCCAACGACATAATTGAGCACTACGTGTATGACACTCAAAAAGGCACTGACACCCGACGGCCGTTGCCTCCTCCTGGACATCAGCAACGCTATGGTGCCGGTGCGCAACAGGGCTTTTATGGTGGTGGCTCCGCCGATGGGCAGTACGCTCAATATTCGACTGATGGACATGCTCCTATAGGCCAGTCGCGAGGTGGATTTGCTCACCATGGGGCTCCTCCAGTACTTCGCAAGCCAGCTCCTCCTGCGGCTCATGGCTCTCATTTTGGTCATGGCCAAGTCCCTAGACCTTACCCTCTCGACCACGGGCCCCCCGTTGCTGGACTACGATCACTGGAACTCGATGCTCGTCACGCAAGACAGGGTGCAGAAAGTCCAGCTCAGCGCATGGCGGCGTGGCAAGCAGGAAGCCCTCATGGGGCAATGCAAGGCCAATCTTTTGCTCCTGAACAGTATGCACAGCAGAGAGCTCCTGGAATGCCGTCGTGGCACTATGCATCGGCTGCAACTCTTGGTCCTGGAAGCTCTCGGGGACCTGGATCAAGAACGCCTAGTCCTCAGCCTCCCATGAATTTTGCAGGCCGTGGCGGCAACACATTTGCATCACCCCAGCAGGGGAATATGGCAAGTCCAGCACCTGGCAGTTTCTCAGGCGCGCTGCGATCAGGTGCACAGTTATCACCTGAAGGACATCAAGGGCCAAGAGTAGGAATGGGTCGCGGTGAGGCGCAGCAATATCAAGGACAAGCTTTTTGAAAGATGTTGGGGCTTTTGTGTCATTTTCTTGGGACATTGATTCATTATGCAACGAAGCAGAAGAAGAGGGGGAAAAGATGGCTGGATATGGTGGGCGGCATGATGATGACAATGGCGTAGAGTGGTGACATCTTTTTTGAAGGCATTTTAGAGCTTCGCATGACGGCAAGGGTTTTTCTTTTCCTTTTTTTTTGTGGAAAAAAAAAGGAGAATATCAAGAGCATACAAGGACATATATTTATTTAGCAGGTACGAAATGCTAGAAGAGGGCAGAAGTATTTCTGTCGAGAGGACACGGGTCAAGTAGCGTGGCGTGGCAAACGCCAGCTGGTGTTTACCTGGGACAGATGCAAGATGGATGGATACCCTGTAGTACGGAAATTTAACTGGCAGCCGGCGGGAGGGGCAAGGTCGACATCAACAACTGCCAATTCCTCATTCTTTCTTGCATCCTTGCTGAGTAGCCCCCTCTCCCAAGCCTCTGTTTTTTTTCTTTTTAATTTCCACCTGCCTCTCCCCTTGTTCTTGTCAGTTGCACAGTCATTGTCTCTTATTGTCGTCTCTGTCTCCCACACTCTGTCTGCCCACCGCCATCTGCAAGTATTACTAGTATATCGCACCTACCATAGCCATCGATTTTGGTGTAGCTTTCAAGGCCACATTGATTGGTAGAGGACGGCCAAGAGCAAGGGTGGCGACATTGATCCCATCTCGTTAGTATTGGCTTAGCCTCGTTTTAGGGCTGTCTCCTCCAATGGACAGTGGTGATGAAGCTACTCAAGGTGGGACAAGAGCAAAGCGCACCAGTTGACAGAAGACTGACAATGGGACGAAACAGCGACACAAGGCATTCTCGACCCACGCCGAGTCGGCAGGCAAAACTCGGGCTTCTCTGACGACGAAATCTCCGACTTGATATGCATTCTCTATCCTCATTCGGCTACTGCCCGACAAGAGGTGCTGAGGATGGTGCAGGAGGGTTCTCCGTACATTATTGGTCGCGACGATGCCGACGAGGTGGAGACAGACTTTACCGTTGAGGATGAGGCCAGCCGTTTTGACTGCCATCCAAACGGCCGCGGAAACTATGCCATCATCCTACGTCTCTCGGCCCAAGTCAAGGACCCCATTGCCGGCTTTACGTTTGGGAGAAACGCCGCTCGGTGTGACATTGTATTTGCCAATGATCCTCGCCGGAGGATCAGCAATGTTCACTTTCGCATCTACGCCAACGAGTATGGCAACGTCATGATTCATGATCAGTCGAGCAATGGCACCTTTGTCGATGAGCAGCGTCTCACGGCGCAGCCGAGAAATGACAACCAAGCTATAGTCAGGTGGGTGCTGAGCTCAGGGAGCCTAATCCGCGTACAGCTACATGACGAGAGGTGCGATTTGACGTTTCGAGTCCGCGTGCCTCGGCGTGAGGGCGTCTACGAACGTGCCTACATGAAGAAAATCGGTGCCTTTTTCGCCAAACATGGTCCCAGACCAGATTGCGAAGATGTCAGACCGCGCGCTTATCTGGCAGCGGCAACAGGAGCAGAAGCAGCAGCGCCCGTGGCGACGGCTGGGCAAGCCAGGCGTAGGGAGGCTTCGCGAGCCATCACGGAATGGACAGGCTCTGGCCACTATAACAAGATTGGCAAGATTGGCCAAGGAGCCTTTGCTGTTGTATACAAGGTGACATCCAAGTTTGATGGCAAGCCTTATGCGGCCAAGGAGCTTGACAAGCGCCGCTTCGTCAAGAATGGCGTCTTGGATATCAAGGTTGAAAACGAGATGAAGATTATGCGAAGGGTCAGCCATGTGAGAAAGCCCGTCTTCTTGTCTCCCTCCTCTCTCTCTCTCTCTCTTTCTCTTTCTCTCTTTCCCTCCCTCTTCCGCTCTTCCGCTCTCTCTCTTTGTCTTTTTTTTTTTTATATATAATTCTCAAGATAATTCTTCTCTATTTTCTTTCTTTCTTTTTCTTGCTTCTCAACGGCATGGACGCAACAGCTGCCTAATGTTGGAGACTACAGCCACACATTGTACGCTACACGGACAACTTGGACTGGGATAATCGACTCCTCATCATCATCATGGAATATGTAGGTGGCGGCGATCTGGGCAAGGTGATTGCAGATGGCGGAGTCTTTTCAGAAGACTTGTCGCAGACCATGGCCAAGCAACTCCTCGACGCCTTGGGCTACCTGCACACCAACAAAATCACGCACCGAGACGTCAAGCCCGACAATATTCTCATCCACACTCTGGAGCCGCTCAATGTCAAGCTCACTGACTTTGGCTTGTCCAAAATGATTGACACGGAACAGACTTTTCTCAGAACCTTCTGTGGCACTTTGCTCTACTGCGCGCCCGAAGTGTATACCGAGTACGTGGAATACGAGGAAGACGGCACCAGGAATCGAGGCAGGAGGGCTCGCCGCGCTCCTGGCCAGCGATATAGTCATGCCATTGACATTTGGTCTCTGGGGGCAGTCTTGTTTTACACCATGACGGGCCTGCCGCCCTATCCCGTAAGATCCAATATTAGCCATTCGGAGCTCTTGCACAGGATCATGACGACGCCACTCGATACTTGGCCCCTGCGTCACTGCAACACGACGCTTTGTGGAATTGACTTTGTCCAGCGCCTGCTGCAGAGGCGCCCAGAGCAACGCGCCACCATAGCTGAGCTGGAAGGCCATGCATGGTTGGGTGGCGAGAATCCCGTAATTCAGGCCTCCCAGTCATACGACGAAATTACTGACGACGAGGAATTTGATGTTGAGCCCTGCCAGTTTCAATCCGGCTTTGACGCGCACGAGACAGAGGAAGACCGCATCAGCGATTCCATGAGCGAGCACTCGGACAAGGAAAACCAGTCTGGCGCACACCCCATAAAGTCAGCACTCAACAGCTCGGGTCTTATTCCGCAGGCCCAGCCCATTCCCAGCGTAGATCGCCCCTTTCTCGCCGTGTCCGAGATTGGTGACTCTCACGATTTCGACGAGGCTTTTGACTCAGACGTGGACCAAGGAAACCGCCTTGGGGCTTCGCGAGCTGTCTCCCTTGTTGGCAACCAGTCTTCAGATCAGCTGCAAAGCCTCATTGACAACGTGGCATCCCAGAGCCTCAACGAAGACAATATATCGGCTACGTCTTCCCACTACGCCACGGCCCTGATGGATGCCACGTCTAGCAAGAGGAAGCCACCATCGCAGGAGACGGGCGATGAAGGCACGCCACGCGACAAGCCGACGATTAAGCGCATCAAATCCGACAAGCCAGCAGACAGTGGTGGCGGCGACGACGACAGCTTGCCCGAGGTGCCAGGCGAGGTTGTCGGCGAGTACGAGCTCTTGGCCAGTGTTGCCAAGGCTCGAAGAGGCCTGGGAGGGAAAATGGACATTCCAGCTCGCAAGGAAGAGTTTTGGGAAATGGATCGGTCAACCTGGCACCTTGAATACCCAGAAATGACGCAATTCCAGTACGAAGCCTTCTTGAATGCTGCCAAAAAGAGAGAGGAAACTTTTGCTCCTGGCAAGACACGGCTGTGGGATCTGGCCATGAAGTACTTTCCGCCTCAAAAACGCCCAGTTCTCAGAATGGATGAGGGCGTGCCAGCGACAGCGGCTGCGTCTGAAGCACTGTTTGCTGCACACACGCTTGGCGACAGGTCCAAGTCGGTGCTTTTGGCGCAGCAGGCACCTGGATGGATTGAATCCGATGCCAGCTCGTGTATTGACAATGTCTCGCTCTACATGACGGACGTCTTCATGTCGTTTGGCAGGGCTCTGGAAAATACCAATATTTATAAAGAGAGGCTGGAGACGAGGATTCCCAAATGTGCCTTCAAGATTGTGCTCTGGAAACAGGGCTACGACGCGGCGCAAGAATCGTCGATTAGCACACGTCCCTGGCTAATCTCGTCGACCAATGTCGACGCTTTTCACTTCTACATCTCAACAAAGGCAACGCAGGGCATCAAGGTCAATGGGCAGAACTTGCCGTCGTGGAATGCTGCCGACGCGCGCAGCCCAGCACGGTACTGGATGCGCCTTTATGATGGCGATCGCCTGATGATTTGGCGAGGATGCGAATCCCTTGACGAGACCAATGTCGTCTTCCACTGCCGCTGGGGAGGATCGGCACAAAGCCGGCCGGCTGATGAGCCGACGCAGCTTGTGGACTCTGTTCATGCCGAGACGCTTGACGACGTGTGTTGCCGCACGGAGCGACGAGTCTACGAGCGCAACCAACAGAATCGCTACTATTTCGAGGCAGAGGTTGACTACCGGCAGCGTGCGCGCCACTTGGATGCCGAGTGTGCGCAGAGCAGTGTCTTTGAGCTCATGAGGCTCAAGGCCCACGAGTACCTGGAGGCGGTGCGACAAAGGGAGGAGCAGCGTGTGCAGCGCGAGATTGCGGCGCGCAGAGCGGCTTCAGCCAGTGCCCTGTCGGCCGCCATGACGCACCCGCCTGCGACTTTTAGGCCCAGGCCGTGAGGGGAATGAGGACAAGGCATGAAGCGCTGTGTGGAGGGAGCGGGACGAGCCATGGGAGTCATGGCCTTGGATGGCGTCGGTGAGCCTTGTATATGGCATACATTTGTGCTGCCCCAAGTACAATGTGCAGTTGCTCGAGTGTGGCGTCTTGTCGCTTTTGATATTTGCTTAGTCGCCCAGGAGTGCAGAGGACTATTCAGCCGAGGCAAGCGTCTTTGATTTTGTTTTTGCGACTATGGTGGCCGTGGAACCAAGGAGCATGAATAGGTGGCATATATAGTATATATATATACAGTCACAAAAGTCACAAAACATGATGCATGTCACCACCTGTCTACGACTAGGTGAGCACGTTGGCCAAGAAGCAAGCCATCCATGACAGCAGTGTCCCAAGCGTCTTGCCAAGTCTTGTTTTGAAGCGTGGCGCTATAGAGACATGCATGTATGATGCAGCAAACATGTACTAGCTAGCGCTCAAGCCTGTAGCCACAAGCGACGACAGAAGACCTCTTTGCAGCTCCACGACGCGACTGGCGCTTCCTTGCTCGGGCCGCTTTTGCAAATAGGGCTCCCTCAGTCGGCAGGGAGCTCTGGTGGCACATCAAGACATGTCGAGCAGCTTGACGGGCTGCGGGGGCGATTTGGGCGGCGAGCTGGGCTCCTCAATAATTGGTTCGGCTATGGCCTCCTTGTCGGATGCGCGTGAGTCTGAGTAGTGGCTAAACATGCTCTGGCACTGGGCAAAGCGGCCCGGCCTGTAGTATGGATTGGCCGTGGTGGTGCTTGATGTTGATGACGATGACGACGATGACGACGACGACGACGACGACGGTGACAAGGTCTCGCCATTGACGCCATGCTGAGACGAGGCGCAGTGCTTGTTGGAATGGGTCGCCTGGCTGGGCGCCGGCGCCGAATGATCAAAGGTCAATGGCGGTGAAAGGGAAGAGGCAGCCTGGCCTCGCGCGCTGTCAAAGGCAGTGCAGCTCTGGGCAAAGCCAGGCAAAGCATCAAAATTGCTGCCCGGCTGCAGAGGGGATTCTCGACACAAGGGGGCCGGAGGACACGACTGACAAGAATAGTCAGGTGGATGCTCAAGGGCCTCTTGATTGTCATTGGCGGTACGGGTGGGTGTCTGGAAAATGGAGGCGTGGGGATACGGGACAAAGGGGAGCCAAGGCTCTGGACCGAGGTTGGCCTTGGGAGGGCGCGTGTAAGCAGAGAGAGTAGGCGAGGATTGGGTGCGAGGCTCATGTACATGTAGCGTTGGCTTGAACTGCACCTTTTTGCTGCTCGACGTGGCAGCGGCGGATGAGGCCGAGGCTGTAGAGACGCATGAGCCATGTAAACGGACAGGCATGGGCAAGACGACATTACCTCGGAGACAGCTTCTGAGCACCGTCTTGGGGCTGGAGCTCGTGGCAGAGGACGAGGCTTGGGGCTCGTCGTCGGTGGCTGGATCCTCGACAAAAGGCTTCTGATAGCGCATGTTGCGCTCGGCACGGCGCTCGGCCGATCCATGTCTGCGGCCTGGACAGAAGGGCGAGTCAGATTGCAGCGGCACGTCGACAAGCGACGCATCAGCCAGGCTCTCCGTCTCTCGCACCATGGCCTGGCACTGGGCGCAGTAGTTGGGAAGCAGAGGCGAGTCGACGCTGGCTTGATGCCGTTGCTGGAACGCCTTGGACCTGACCACGCCACAGCCCAGGCAGAAGTGAAAGGGCACCACCATGGCGCCATGCTCCAGCTTGCCCTGCTTGCATGCGCTGCAGTAGTTTATCAACGCCTTGGCCCCCGGCACAAGGGGGTGTTTGTGGTGGAAAGCGCTTGATCGGACCGAGCCGCATTGCGAGCACAGGTGGTGCTGTATCGACGGCCCCGGGCTCTCGCCTCTCACGTCTGTTGGAGTCGATGCTTGGCTGGCCTCTCTCTCAGCCCTGCCGCCAGCAGCACACCCTGCCGCTCTATTCATCAAGGCGTTGAGCTTGCCCTGGAGCATCTGCTGCCGGAGCTGGAGGCCCGTGTCAAGAGGCTGCAGCGCCAGCTCAGTGCGAGTCTGGTCCATCTTGTCCTGTACCTGCCTCAGCTCTGCCCCCAGGCCGTGCTGGGAGCCGTAGCCTGGCCATGCATGCCGAGGCACTGTTGCCGCCACCCCTCTGGCCACAGCCCTGTCCGGCACAACCCCAACCACACGAGGCGGCTTTGCAGCAGATAAAAGGCCAAAGGCTCTGTCTGGGCGCGTGCGTCGGTGCCATGGAGACGACCCAGGCAAAGACCCAGGCAAAGACCCATTGCTAGACCCATTGCTAGACCCATTGCTAGTCTTGTTGCCAGAGCGAGCGCCCCCGCCACCCGCCTTGGCCTCGTCAACCACAAAGACCCTCTTGGCCTCGACCTTTGCACGCGGAGCCTCGCAAGCTGTCGTCTTGGTGCCTTGTTGGCGGCGCCGTGCTCGACGCTCCAAGTCGTGTGGCGTCGGCAAGTCAAAGGCCATGGCCAGCAGGCTGACCTCGGGTTCCTGTGCCATTCGCTCCGCCCACGTCTTCTTGCTGAACCCCATGACCAGCCTCTCTGCACTTGAAGGTGCAGTGGTAGAACTGAGCAAAGCGTTTCCCTGAGCTATTCGAGCCCAGTCTTGCGCGTCAGATACCCTTGGCCCGGAGAGAAGCACATGCAAAGCTTTCACTTGCCCATTTGCTTGCAAAAGAGCTTTGCGCTCTAGGGCGTCTCCAAATCAAAGCGTCGTGTGAAGCAAATTCTTGACTATTGACCTCTGTTAAAAAAAAAGAAAACCAGAAAAACAAGCAGTGCAAAATCACGAGTGAGAAGAGGAAAAAAAAAAAAAAAAAAAAAAAAGAGTCAACAGACAAACGCGCACTTGCCTTGCCAGCTGGCCAAGCAAATAGCACCGCTAAGCCCGTTTCAATTGTCGCCTGGCCTCGCCAGCTAGATAATGCGCCACGATACATGTTACCATGGTGAAGCTTTTTTTTTCCTCCTTGGTCCTTGCAAAATACTTCCCTCTTGTCTGCGCCGTACTCCAGCAAAAATCAACAAACACAATTGCCAGCAATGCTAATCTACCCGCAACACTCGCGCTGCCCTCTTCTTGCCCACATTCTTCTTCTTCTTTTGCCCGCGTTCAAAGGCAGCTGCAGCCGCATGATCGCGCCCAAGATTATCAAGGTCCTTGACCTTGTAAATGCGAATGATCCAGTTCTCACTGGTAAAAGCCTCCTCAAGCGTGTTCAGCACCGGCCCCTGGTCCGGGAGACGCACGCCACGCACTCTGTCGGCAGCCTGGCCGGGAGGGAACATGGTGTGGTAGTTGTAATAGCACATCTTGTACCTGTTGCCTCCTGTCAGTCCATTCTTCACCAAATGCCCTTGTCCTTGTCGCAAACTCACATGAGGCTGTTCTTCATCGTTTCAGTCGCCTCGCCATCCACTCGATACTCGCCACGCGATGTGAAAAAGTCTCGCTCCTTGATCTCGTCGGGCCAAATGCCTTCTGCAATCCGCACCATCCACAAAAACTTGTTGATGTCATCCCCCGAGTAGCCCAGCAGCCCACCATATACCACCAGAACATAGTCAACCTCGTGCTGCCGCATGATGGGATAGCTAACCTCTTCTCTTGAGCTCATCGCCTTACCCACAGTAGCAATATGGGTATTGTTCCACGTGTTATTGTCCACCAGAGTCGGTCGGTCAGCCATGCCTCCAATCTGATAGCCATAGTCCCACCAAGACATAATCTTGGCATCATACTTGGTATTTTGGCGTAGCCATTGGTATGCCTCTCTGTAGTCGTCAATAATGTGTTGACTCCCGTCCGGCATTCGGCTGGCCAACACAACCGAAGGAGATGAGTAGGCATTGGATGTGACCCATGTACAATGTGTCACAAACATGAGCAAAAATACCAACAAGCATGTCACGACACCAGTCTTGGAAACGTAGCTAAATATACCAGTAATCGGCTTGTCGCTGTCCCGCAGCCCAGATGCTTTAGACTTGGCCTTGGACGTTGTCTCTGAAGCACCCTGGTCTGGCGATTTGATTGTCATGTATGTGTCAAGAAGACATGACACGGCAATAGCAGCCGCAACGCAGACAATGGGTGTAAGGGTAAGCATCAGTCGAACCATGACTCCGGCAAAGTAGCTGCCAAAAAGCCCGTAGACAATGACAAAGACGTGTTCATCTCGTAGGTCCTGGTAGCACAGGTAGATGCCGGCTGGAAATAGCCATATGAGCATGTTGAGGTCGAAGAAGAAGGCGGGCCAGGCTGGTGGCTGATGCTCCGACACGGACGCAATGATTGGAATATGCACTTTGGCATAACCCGTATCCCAAAGAGAGTAGAAGCGGCCACTCCACGGAGCGATGTAGCCCATCGAGGTCAGAGCAACAAGCCCAATGAGACCCAGGCCAAACGTTGCAATAAGAATAGTAATGACAAATGTTTGGAATTGCCGCCCCGTGATTGCAGACCTCACGTACTGTATGAATCCAATGAGCTGTAAAAAGCCAAATATTCCTGCACCAAATTAGAACAACAGTCAATGACAGTTAAAAAAAAAAGCAGTAAAAGCCTACCAAGTGCGGGCATGTGCTCGCTTGTCTTGACAGGCAGAAATCCAACGAATGGAATCTGCATGGCTGCCAAAGTTCCGAGAGCATACCATGTTGTATAGCTGACATAAAGCCGAGTGCTGTACCTACCCATGCAGATGAGAACAAAGGCATGTAGAGGCAATAGACAAGTAATAAAGGCATAGCCGCCCCATGAAGCCACCATGTAGCCATAAAATAGGGCACACATGGCGCTCCAGAGCATAGATCCCAGCTTGAGAGCCTTTATCCAGAGGTAAAAGGTGAAGACGAGGAGAAAAATGGCGATGGCTTCGTTGTCATAGCTCCCTGCAACCGATCTCGAGATATAACCGGGCGCGATACCCATGAAAATTGCAGCGAGAAGACCAGCCGAGGGAGATGTCGTCATCTCATTGGTCAGGAGATAGGCGGCAAAGGCCGTCAGACCCGAAAAGGCGGGAGCGAGTAGGACACAGATATTTCGGATGTCAACGGGAATGGCGAGCGTCTGAAGGACATGATAGATGACTCCGCTTGTCACCATGAGGCCGGGATAAAGAGTACCTCCGGTGACACGGCCAAGAGGATGCCATGTGCGGTCATCGAACCAATCCCAGAACTTGTAGAATCCATTGGCGACGAGATACTTGGTTGCGCGGAAGTTGAACCAAGGGTCAACTGGTCAAATTAGCTTGCGAATCTCCATCATTTCTGGAGCCTTGAAAGTACAGACATTCGTGGATTATACTTTCGAAGCCTGAGCTAAATAGTCAGCTATTTGGGAGTGGCGGATTGAAGTTTCGGAGGAAGCTCACGGATGACGGAGAAGAGACGACTCGAAATGGCGGCAGCTGCAATCAAACAAAGGATCACGACTCGCAGCAAGGTTCTCGTGCTCTCTGTATTGACGCTCGCAAGGATTGACTCGTCTTTGACCGTCATTGTGGCGACGGTGCTCCTGGTGACTGGTGAAGGAAGACGTTGCAAGTTGTTAAAAAGAAGGGAAGCTTTAAGGACAGCTTGGAACTTGGAGTGGGCGGGTGTAAGTCGTGCCAAAGTAGCTGTACGCAAAGCATCTGCAGTATGTGCGTAAAGTGCAAGTAAAGTATACTTACGGAACGGAAGAATACTCTCCGAATGCATAGTAGTAGTACTGCTGGTAGTAGCAGTACGTAAGGCCTTGTATGCTACTACTACTAGTAGTAGGTACCACTACTGTGGTATGTTGTGCATACTGAGTTGAGTAGTACGAGTAGTACTGTAGTACTAGTAGTAGTATTCATCACCACCATGTTGGCTCATCATCACCCGTCAGAGTTGACATGGCCCTGGGTGATGACTTTGGTCGCGCATCGGGCAAAAGAACTAGCGGTAGTGGTATGCGAAGGCACTTTAGATGGCAACATAGTCTAGTAGCTTTGTGTATTATACTATACACCTTACAACCTGTACACAATGAGTCGACCTAGACCAACTCAAGGAACCGTCTATGTGAAAGCACCTCTTGTAGGCTCCATAATACACCTGACATTGATGCACGCCTCCTTGAACCGACTCTTAATAGCTTGACCAGACTTGCAGATGCGCTGTACCGCAACAATTGCAGCCGCAGGGTCCTCTGTTCTTGTTTTCCCCCTTGACCATTCCAGTCCACTGCACTCTGCAATGGTTCTAGGGATTCTCCTGAGCTACCTTGAGCAAAAGTTTTTCCAGATCGAACCTGGGATCTTCCACGTCGAAAATGCCTGAGGTTCTTGTTGTTAGACAGAGCTCTCTGTCGCGCGAATTGGCAGGGATGTCGGTACTGGGACTTCCTACCCTCGTCGCTTGAAGCTTGCTTGGGATTGATCTTTTTGGCATACTCTGCCTTTGCCTGCTCTATCAACATTTGCTTGTGTTGATACTCGTGCTTTTGGTGTTGGGCTTTTTGCTTTGCCGTTATGGTGCGCTGGTGCGAGAAGCCGTAAAAGAGGCCCACGGCAAGGGCGGACCAGCGAAGAACCTGTGCATTGGGAGACAGATTAGCTGCGAACGATGGCAAGTCAATGGTGCGCTGGCATGGGAGCGGCCAGGCAGTTGGCGCCGTATGCTGGACCCGTGCTTGATGGGCCGGTCAAAGTCAGCGGAAGGGGAGGACCAACGTTGACTCCTGTCGACGACATTGCTCAAAGGGTGGCAGAGCGTGAAAACGACAGTGTGGCTCCTGAGGAATTGCAAAGAGCCCTGTCTTTGGCAGCGGGTGGATCGAGCGAGGTTGAGGATTTGAGAGCAAGGTAGGCCGGGAAAAGTCGCTCCTCTGGACGCAAGCTTGGCCCGGCTATTACTAGTACTAGTACTAGTACTACTAACTACTAACTACTACTACTAGTAGTTCTGTACGCACATGCATACTAGTAGTAGTAGTAGTAGTAGTATGTACTGTATGTACATACTGTATATATGTATATTCTACTGTATCTGACTAATACTAGCAGTACTTATGTAAGTACTAGTAGTAGCACTAGTACTATAACTCCTACCTGGTAGTACTACTAGAGCAAGTCGAGGTCGCGCATAGGGGCAGAGAAAGGTTGCTGAGTCATGGCGACGACAGTGGCTTGTTGACTTGACCAACAGCAGAGCGCCGAGTTGATGGCAAACGACGACCCTGGGCATACTGCAGCGATATCTTGGGGCCCTTTGTTTTGACTGGTGTTGCTCGCCGAGATTGCTGGGGCTTGCTCATTGCCTGCGTGGCTCTGGCAAGGCTCTTTCTCATGAGGCGTGGCTTTGACAAGGCTCTCTCTGACTGACGAGGCTCGCACCATGGCATCGATGCAGCAACGCCGCGATGAAATCCTTGCAAAAAAGGCAAAGCTTGCCGAGCTTAAGCGGCAGCGAGAGCTTCGGGCCAGCCAGTCTATCTCTAGTCGCGCCGGCGCGCCGGACGTGAGGGGCCTTGAATGCACGCCAGAGATGGCATTGCGACTCTTGTTTCCATTGCATGCTGGCTGACTAGAAGCGTTTTGCTAGTTGGTTCCTCCGACGCCCGGCCGAGCTGAGAACCGGCGTGAAATCGAAAGCCTCATCAACAGCCTTGTGGGAGAAGGCAGCAGGCCTGGGTCCACGACTACGGGCGGCGCCGCGTCTCCCGTGGCCCGTGGAAGCAGGCCAAATAGTGTTCTCAGCGCCGGGGAGCTGAGCAGTGACATGCTAGAGCTGGCGACTATACCAGCTAGCCTCAGCACGGTTGGCTTGACGACTGTCTACGAGTGCCCTCCTTCGCCCACGAGGGAGATTGTGTCGTACAGCAAAGGCGTGCAGACGGCAGACGAATGGAACTCGACGGTGCGGGCCAGAGCAAAGTCGAATGTGTCGGACAGCCAAGAGATGCCGGGCACGCCGAGCAAGCGGCTAAGCAGAAGAGAGCGCGACCGCGAAGAAGAGGTGCGGCTCCAGATACGGCACGAGGTGGAGCAGGAGCTCAGGGCGGCGCAGCAGCTGGTGGGCGAGGGCGACAGGGCGGCGCAGTCGTTGTCGTCGGCAAACTACCCGGCGCGAGAGCTGACGGCTGAGGAGCTGGAGGCGGTGACGCGGTCGCGCGACTTTGTGCACTTTGTGGACCAGTCGACCAAGGTGATTGAGCGGGCGCTGGACCACGAGACATACAATGTCTTGACCGACTATGCGCTGCAGGGCAAAGACGACGACGAGGAGGATCAAGAGACGGGCAACACGGGGGGGCGCGGGGCGCAGCGCATCAAGGAGGTGGCGCTCTTGTTTGACGCGCGCTGGTCGCGCAAGCGCATCATCAGCGACATTGACTTCTCGCCCAGGTTCAGCGAGCTGGTGCTGGCCTCGTACACCAAGAACCCCACGGCGCCGCACGAGCCCGACGGCCTGGTGCAGGTGTGGAATACGCACATGCACGACCGGCCCGAGTATGTCTTCACGGCCCAGTCGGACATCTTGACGGCCAAGTTTTCTCCCTACCACGCCAACCTGATTGTCGGCGGCTCCTACAGCGGCCAGGTGCTGCTGTGGGACACGAGAGCCAATGCTGCGCCTGTGCAAAAGACGCCGCTGACAGGCTTTGGCCACGCCCACCCCGTCTACGCCATGGACATTGTCGGCACCCAGAATGCCAACAACATCATTTCGTGCTCCACCGACGGCCTCGTCTGCGCCTGGAGCATGGATGTCTTTGCCCAGCCCCAGGAGCTGCTCGAGCTCAAGAACCCGGCCCAGGCCAAGGCCACGGTGGAGGATGTCAGTCCCACCTGCATGGCCTTTCCCCATACCGATCCCACCTCGTTTCTTGTCGGCAGCGAGCAGGGCACCATCTTCCCCTGCCACCGCTACGACCGCGCCGGCGCCAAGGCTGGCGTCGACAAGAAGATTAGCTACAAGGGCCATAGCGCCCCCGTCATGTCTGTCGACTTCCACCCCAGCCGCGGGCCCGTCGATCTCGGAGATCTGGTCCTCTCCTCCTCGCTCGATTGGACCGTCAAGCTGTGGAAGGTGCGCGCCCCCGCCGCCACCTCGACGCTCGGCGCCGCCGACGGCACCATTGCGCCCCTCGTCGACTTTGTCCGCGAAGACGTCATTTACGACGCCAAGTGGTCTCCCGTCAAGCCCAGTGTCTTTGCCCTCGTCGATGGCGCCGGCTGGCTCGAGCTGTGGGACATTGCCCTCGAGACCGAGGAGCCCGTGTCGCGCATCTCGCCCACTGCCAGACAGGCCAGTCGCACCATGCTTTCCAAGAGCCTCAACAAGCTGGCCTGGGAGCCCAATGACGGCAAACGCATTGCCACTGGCGGCATGGACGGCTCCCTGACTGTCTTTGAAGTTGCATCCGGCCTCGGCGGCAAGGAGGGCCTCAAAAACGACGAGTGGGCCAATGTCAAGAAGCTGCTTGGCCGACTCGAGGCTGCCGCCGCCAACCGAGCACCCCCACCTGTCTAGCAGCATTGAGCAATCTTGTCCGTCTTGTCTGCATCTTGCTTTTTTTGCCTCTTG